>MU183847.1:0-93384 GCA_016904865.1 Pissodes strobi | reverse complement strand
ATTCATACATATTAAAGTTAGACCTTACTGATCATGATCCTGTTGTGTTGAGTGTTAGTAAACTATGTGATCACAGTAAAAATACAAGCAATTTGCCAATAAGAAAAACACTTGAAACGTTAAACGAAAAACTTTTTAATACTTTAATCCAAAAAGAAAGCTGGGACTCAGTGTTGGCCATTTCGAATGTAGTCAAAGCAACGGATGAATTTTACATATTGCTCAAACAGGCCACGAGTATAAAAAAAATTAATTATAAACAGTTTAAAAAGCTACAACAAACGGTTTAATTCTAAGCAATAAAAAAAGAGATGAAATGAAAAAAAAATTGTTGCGAAATTTTAATGAGGAAGATAATCAAGCATTTAAAATCTATAGGAATAACCTAAAAAAAATCATTGAAAAGTGTAAACATGAATATTATAAAAATGAAATTGATAGAGCCGGACAAGACCTCAAAAAAGTGTATAAATTAATATCAGAAGCAACAAATAATTCTCAAGACAAAAGAAACATACCTCCGCCCATATTGAATAATGAAACTGCATTCGCAAATTTAAAGGATATGGCAAGTTTTTGTAATGACTTTTTTATTAATGTAGGAATAGATGTGCTGAAAAAAATTCCGAAAGCCAATGAAAATTTTATAAATCTGCCCAATCAATTAGCATCACTATATCTCAGGCCAGTAAATAAAAACGAAATCATTGAAAAGATCAATAGTTTGAAAAATGACAGCAGCCCCGGTATTGACAGAATATCCTCAAAATTGTTAAAAAATAATCATATATTCCTGCTTGACCCGCTGGTTCATATAGTTAATTTGATCTTTGGAAGCGGCACTGTTCCTGATCAGTTTAAAATATCAGTAGTAACACCTATATACAAATCAGATGTTAAGATAAGGGTGAATAATTATCGACCCATAAATTTAATCAATACCTTTGCAAAAATCTTTGAAAAGTGTTTAAAAGATCGATTAATAGATTTTTTACAAGCGAACTCAATCCGATCACCAGGTCAATATGGATTCCAAAGTGGGTTAAGTACCTTCAACGCACTTTACCACCTAATAAAAGAAATCACTGAAAGCTTGATAATAACGAAAAATGTGTGGCTCTATTTTTTGACTTAGCGAAGGCATTTGATACTATGCCCCATCGCCTACTTCTGGAAGTTCTGGAGAGGAATGGGGTGAGGGGTACGGTGTTGAATGTCTTTGAGAGTTACTTGCGTGGGAGAGTGCAATATGTCAGGATATTGGATACCTTGAGTGACCCATTAAATATTGAAATAGGTGTACCGCAGGGCACGGTATTTGGTCTGATCCTATTTCTATTGTTTATAAATACCTTAACAGGTCTAAAGCTCAAGAATGGTACTATTGTTTCTTATGAGGACCACACTGTCATTGTATTCTCTGCAAAGTCATGGGATGATGTAAAACAAAGTGTCATGGATGGGCTGGATATTGTTCATAAATGGTTAAATACTTTTAAACTGACATTAAATTTAAGTAAAATGACTCACATTGCATTTTCAAAAACCATGGCAAATCGTCCTGCCTTTGACTCCATACAGGTGAAAGATTCAAATACAGTTATTAAAGAGGTTTCACAAACTCGGTATTTGGGTGTCGTTATTAACAGACATTTGAAATGGAACCAACATGTTCTTAAATTGACATCGGCGATTAGAAAACTACTGTTTAAATTTTATGCATTAAGAAATATTTTGAGCAAAAACTTGTTAATATCTGTATATAGGTTTCTCGTAGAGTCATTGTTGAGATATGGTATTGTTGTGTGGGGTGGTTTGTATAAAACTGCTTTAGACCCATTGAGTGTTGTGCAAAACTACATATTAAAAGTTATCTATAGAAAAAATAGACTTTATCCCACAAGCTTGTTATACTCAAAAGAAGTCTTTGACATAAGATCGGTTTATATTTTGGAGGCCAGTATCTTTCTGTATAAAAATGAGGAGCCTAAAAGGTATGTTAATCATAGCTATTAGACAAGAAATAGAATTAATCAACCCAGCCCAGAAATAATACCAATGCTAATATGAGGTTCTTTAACTACTTTGCACCAAAAATATACAATCTTATACCATTAGATATTAGAAATATTGCTAAAATTAAAATATTTAAACATAGGTGTAGAGCATATATTTATGAAGACAGGGTCATGTTTGGGAGCCTATTTTGATTACTCAAGTTATATGTATGTATATAAATATTTTGTACAAAAATTGGGTTAATGTGATCGGGATTGGTTAAGGGTCTTTATGAGTACTTAGGGGGGGTAGTTAGGATGTTTATGCCATAGTTTCATTATATTTTTCTGGATAATTTAAATTAGGGGAAATTGTAACCATTGCACGTACAGGTGTTCAGTCACCTAGGTGTTGAGGTCGCAATTTACTTACTATTATCATAGTATTTACTAAAAAAAATACTTTGTATAAAAATATTATAGTTGACTAAAATCATTAAATATACTTAGCTATAACTTAAAAACAATTATAAATGTGAATATTTGGATAATAAATGTGGTAGGGCAACTGTTCCCTCCAAATAAATACGGACGTCCATGTTTTTTTCAAATTCTTTATAATTGTGGACATTCATTTCCTTCTAATCTGAAATGAATAGGAATTTTAATTATAATAAAGGTAAAACTTTAAGAAGAAGCGTGACAAACGTTATTGGCCATTAGAATCTTATAAGAGAAGTTAGGGATAGTGCACGTAAACTTAGGTAATACTGAATATTCTGTGTTTCTGTCACATTGATTTCTCTCCTAACCATCAGGCAGCTTTCTGCGTCCACTTCTGCTACATAGATTTTCAAGGCATTCAACTCTACTTGAACCTTTTGATCTCAGTTTTTTTTTAATGTCATCGGTCCAACAATCTTTGCCTCCATTTAAGAAATTGATTTTCAAATCGACAGCAAAGCATATTTCCTGAAGTTCTTGAATTATATCTATTAAGCTATCGAGACTGTTTCTCTTGTAAAACCTCTATTTTCCCAGGCGAATAAACTAGGGCACATAATGTCTTTCCTGTTTTTCACGTCTGTCTATTGGAATTCAATTACTAACTTTAGGTATATGTAGACTTATGATTATAGTTGCGTTTTAATAAATATTATGAATTATTTTCTAGATATCTGCAGTCATTAATACCCTTTTGTAATGCATCTAAAACAGCATCTAACTCAACTGATTTGAAAATTATTGTTTTTGGGGTTTAACGGTTCGTGGTATTTAATGGACTCTACAATCAATGTAGATACCTTTATTCTAAATCCAGAATGAAATTCATCTTGTTCCAACGGTTGGTATAATTCTAGTTTTCTATACAGTTTGAGATTATTATCTATTTAAATGATTTATAATGAAATGGGTTTTCACTATTACATTTTCCGTATCAGTGTAATTCCCCTCTCCAGTTAATCATAAGTTAAAGAACTTTGCTGTCTTTATCTGTCTGTTTATATTTTAATATTTTTTTACGTAATTTAATTTCTTATCGCTTAATGAAGCCTTACGAAACAGAAACCGCACTGAATTTTAAATGTTTCGTGTAGCCCTTGTGGGGGGACATAATCTAGTAATTAAAACCATAATTTTAAGGCAAACAAACCCGCTTTTTCTGAGCAATTATGTCATTTTATTTGGTTACGGAAGCAGGGTCGCTCTTCGTAAGACTTGTTAAAGGCTGTGGAGTATTATATTTTAACTGCTAATATCTGCTCGGAATACTTAAACCAGTTCTGTTTACTGAAAAACACGGAATTTATGAAGTAAAAAGTTTTTAATACGCAATAAATAAACATTAGTTCTACAGTATTCTGGCAGCGATAATCTGGAAAGAACTTTGTCTTAGTCCAAATTAGAACGACCGAAGCCTGTTAAAGAATATACAGACATTTTCACCAACAAAATAGCGCAAGGACAAAATAACGCAACAAGTAAATACTTCCAACGGCATAGCCAGCATATTTTGTGGTGTAGGAAAAAGTAGCCGAGGTAGGTGAAACTAACTAAAGCTGCCCAGGCTTGGCCCTAACAAAAAATAATTACGACGTCAAAGGACAAACTAATCCATACCAGTTAAAACTAATAACAAAGCAAATTTAAGATCAAGCATCTAAGTAACTCAAATTAAGTCAAAGTAACTCAAATTACCTTAGAATAGAATCTTTTGCACAAATATTTGAAACGAAATAAATTTTTTTTCATTCCATGCTATTTTATTTAGGGTTACTGAAGTTATTGAAATCTTTGTTTTCTATATATCATTTTAAAAATTTGAGTAACATACGAATATTATAAGCAAATTCGAAGTGGGCTAAATAGCTGACTATTATTAAACTCAAGCTGGTAGAATTGGTGAAATAGCAATTTCTATTCTTCGTGAAGGATTTTCTGATTATAACTATTTATGTCCCAATTTAGTTTATATTACTATTAAGAATAGGCAAAAGATGGTCCAGGTCTTCACTAAAGGTTTAAAGTTAGTTTATTAAATCATATTTATATTGCATTTTTGCTTTTTTGGAAAAAAATTAAAATTTTGACTTCTATTTTTAGGTTTGGTCGAAACCAACAGCACTATTTAGTTTAATATCCCTAAATATGTTCTGCCAGATAAACTGGATCAATAGCTCACCGTGCGTCGGCTTAGAGGGTAATACCACTTACGTTTAGTAACTAATAATTTGAACAGGGAATGATTATTGTTCAGGGCTCTTGAGTAGGTCTTTTAATTTACTGATGTTTGACTTTAATCGGCCAACCTTTACACAGTAAAAATTACTTCCTGTCCCTCTTACCACAGACAAATCAACAAAGACGACTATAAATAACAAACTGAAGAAGGGAAATTCAATTTAGTTTTGCTTGCTTAACATATATAAAAACGTGGAAGAAGTGAGAATTTCTGTTGTTTTACCCAGCTTATCTAAGACTAACTTTATAACAATATTCTCACACTACGTATTGCTTTGATAAATATAAAACATTTTCTTGTTTTATGACTATTCAGTATGATCCTCAAAAATAAGGAGAGAAAAATAGAATAAACACTGCCAGAAGATCTATTTGCTCATCATTAAAAGAGATAATTCGCAGAACGGTTTCAGTGTTCGATGGATTTAATGATTGAACTATTGAAATGATCCTGTACTAGGGCAAACGTATAAAAATTTGCAATATGATGTACAAGGAATTTTACATGTATTTTGGAGCAGTTTCAGGATTTTTAATAAACTGCCAGGACTTTTTATTAAATGAGCATCGCAAAGCTGCGAATATGAATCTGTGTATTTTTAAATTGATCGCTCTATGTATAGTTCCCTAATTATTGGTTAGTTCTCGCTCATAACTGATTCCCTATATTACCAGGTCTGACACCTCAATCTTTAAAACTATCTAAGAAAAAAATCCTTTTAAATATGCATGTGTTCAGAGGACGGCATAAAATAATATGTTTCTCAAATTCATTCACCTTATGGCACAGTTTTTGTCATGTATCATCTTCATTTCAATTTGCAATTATGGCTCTCATTTTCCAATAATATTATCCATTTAGAATGAACGTAGACTACGAAAAAGACGTGCCTAGGAAGATTAACAAAGTGAAGTAAAGATGTACTATTAGATATAGCCCCAGAGTTTGTTGCTCGAAGAACTAGCAGAGCTCATAAATCCTGACTAGAGATAAATGTCGCAGATAGAACCACGCCATCGGTAGCATTGGGATGTGCCTTGGATCCACATCCTCAGTAGCTTGTTCTGAAATGGTAGAGCGGATTACTTACATCGACTCAACATAGACTTATGTTGTTAATTCTGTAAGTCAGTACTAATGTTTGTAAGTATGCTCTGAATGAATGGTGTCGAACCTTCAACTCCAATTAAAGCCTTAAGCGGTGTTATTCTAATGGATTTTTGTACCGATAATTGATTTTAAATATACTCCTTTCAAAAAGGAATAACTTGGACCCCTGGCCTACTAAAATCAAATAACGATTAGTTTGGGTAAGATTTGAAAAGGTAAACTTCATCAAGCAAACTTTCATAAAACCATTTGAGGCGTATCATTGCTCGTCAGACACGGTTTCACATTATCAAGAAGCTCGAACCTTTCTAGAAGAGCGTAGCAAAATAACTGTCAAAATATGCTTTATCCTCTTAAGTACAAAGAACTTGTTGACAAAGCGCTAAATATACATAATTACCATTAAAGAAAAAAAAAACAAAAATATGACGGTATAAACCGAGCAATATTAACAATATTAAAAATTACAGTTTCATAGTTTGTCATAAGCTAAAGAGACACATTAAGAGTAAAAAAGTGTTACATTTTAAAATAAGAAAAATTAAGCACACAACAAGTTAAAAACCAACAACAATAAACACAAATTATATCACCAAGAATATCACACTAATCTGTCATTGTTATATTCTACAATATTATAGTAAGCCTTATTTTTTAAAGCATAGGAACGGATCTCCGGAACAATTTAAAACTTTTAATATTACCATAAAGCAAAGACAAGTGATTATAAATTTTGATACTCTCATAAATTAATGTATTCTTTCTTAAGATCGATTTAGGGATTGATAGAGGAATACCTTCAGACTGGCGTGTTTGATAGGGCAGGATTGTTGGACACAGAACATTCGTCATGAATTAAACATACTATTTCAAGTATAAACAATGCCACCAAAGTTAAAATCTGTGATGAAAAAACGAAGGCGTGCAATGATTCATGGATCCTGCCCTGTTCAGATGCCTAACTGCTCTCTTCTGACGAACGAAAACTGATTTAAACAGCTGCTGGTCGCATGAGCTGCAGAAAGCAATCCCGTATCTAAGCTGAGACTCCACCAACGAGTGAACCTTGCCGAGCTGAAGGCCAATTCATTGGATGCCACTCGCAGAGCATAGCAAGAAGATGCTAGTTTTGAATTTAAAACGCAATTATGGTCGTGAAAATTTCGCATCCAAAATTATGTCTAAGAAGTTAGCACGAGTGGTGCTCTCAATTTTCTGATTATCCAGAGAGATAGAAGTTAGTGGACATTTGAGCAACATTATGTTGGTTTTTTAATATTAAATCAGAGAGAGTTGGAGTCACCCCACTTTTTGATACACGCCATATCTTGCAAAACTATGGGTTTCATGTCCCCAGTCACATGCCCATGCCACATAAATGTAGAATCATCGGCAAAGAGTGTGATATAACCTTGAATATAGCTGCAGTCTTTGAACGCTTTTCATTGCACTGGACCAGCTGTGACTTCCCGAAGATGTAGCTTTGTAACCAATGAAGGGTGCCACCTCGAAAGCCATATCGCTCAAGCTTCAGCAGGAGTGTTCTGTGATCCACACAGTCGAACCCTTTGGAAAAATCACAAAACACTGCCGCCGCATCATCGCCGTCGTTAAGACACAAGTAAACACTCTCCAGGAAGCAAAAATATAGTCAGAGCACTTTGATTTTTGGAACCCAAATTGCGCCTCACTTAAGATGTTCAATTGAGAAAGTTTTTCAATAACCTTGGAAAGCGTAGACAGAGGGCGTAAATAGGATGGATCACTTGCATCTCCCCCTTTGTGAATAGAGCAGAGCCATATTTAAGCAGCCCGGAAACACAACTATTTAAAACGAGTGGTTTATAATGTATACCAAGATCTGCACGACACAGTCAGGAACACTTCCCGGAACCTTGACTGATATACCATCCAAGCCTGGCGAATTCTTATTCCTTATGCTCGACAATGCTCTCCTGATTTCCTGAATGTTGGATAATACAAATGTATCAGGAATGTGCAGACTTTGGAGATAGATAGTTTAGACCAAATATTAGTTTTTCAGCAACAGAGCAGTAAACCCTATTGATTAGGTTAGGTTCAACTTCAAGTTTTCTTTACCTCTTAGGTTATTTATTATTTTCCAGTTAGTAGGCAGTGCGAACTGTCAGAATTTGAGAAAACTTGCTTCTGACATCGACCAGGTCATATCAGATAAAATCGAAAAAGAGAACTTACACTGGATGAACAAAAAAATCATCACTGGAAAATCATCCGTGTCCTAGCACATTCGAAGATTTTCCTAAATAAACCATCAAAAACTAAACAAAGAAAACAGGACACTAGAAAGCAGGTCTGCAGAAAACACATCTTTCTGAAAACTCCGATTATCATCTTTATCTATATATAGATGAGAATATTGCAGATTATACTATAGTTTTTGCCTAACGATTGCAAAAATCAGAAGTCAAATATTTGGAAATAGTCCACTCCAGACCACCTACCCACACCAACTTAAATACCTTCTCATCCAGCAAGATTTTCAAGTAATGTGGTCAGTACACTCGCATTTCGACCGGATGATTGAACGAACTCATAATTTTCTATGTAATTAGCTCCTGCAATTAAAAATATATTAAATTGCCTGAAAACCCGTGACCTTGACTGCAGATTCACCGTGATAATAAAATACGATTGCAAAAATTTCCCTTGCCACTCGTAATCTGCCTGAAAGGAGAAGCTTATAGACGAAAAAGAAGTTTACCGCCAATCTTCCCAGGGTTAATTCGATTTTTAAATTATTCAGGTCTAAGAGGTTGATATAATTTTGCTTTTGCGAAAACCAATTTCCGGAGAAAAAGTTTTTCAATTAGAAAATAGTCTTTGAAGTTCTTTCCTGTCAAGGAAAATCCTGAAATATATGATGATGTTAACTTTAGCCAATTAATAAACTTTCAGGAATGCAATATTAGTAAATAAAAATTACTAGACACATTTTTATTTATTTTTAGTATAAAAAGGTGCATATATCTTTTTTCTGGATAAATTTTCCATAATTTTTGCATGTATCGCTAATATAGCCTTCTGCACGAATGCAATTATTGCTATAAAGCAAATCATTTAGCGACAGATTTATTAGAAACTAACCTAAATAAAATGTCTATACATGACTAAATTATATTCTAAGTATCGGCAAATACAGAGAAATGTTGCTCAACTTAAAAAAGAAGAAAAACTGCTTACTTGGGACACATAATAAGGAATCCCAACTACCACCTACTACAGTTAATCATTAAGGGCAATATAGAGGATAAATGGAGACTGGAAAGGAAATGAATGTCCTGGCTGAGGAATATCAGGGAGTGGACGGGCCTAAGAAGGATAGGAGATCTGGTTCATACAGCAGCAGATCGGAAAGCATATGAGAATGTGATCGCTAACATCCAATAACAGTGAATACGCAGCAGCAGAAGAAGAATACTGATATACATTTTTTGGTAAACTTCGCTCTATTTTCTTTATTCGCCATATCAAGAAACGGTTTTTCGTCCTCAATTTCCTTTTGATTGACGATTTTGTCCTATGGTTTGACTAGTGAGAATCTTTCTGATATTCGGTCACGTTATTTCTCTCTTATTCCCCATCGGAAAGATGACGATTGCACGTTCATTTAAAGTTTCGTAAAGGTAGTCTCGAATAAAGATCATCACTTAAAGAATAGGAAAATAACTGAGTCGTACTTAAATGTCAGAGTCAGAAGTAAGCGGTCTCGGTGGCACGCGGCCACGCAACATCTCTTTAGCCCCATCGATAACATTGCGTATTCGCTTGTTTAACTATGAAAAGTAGGCGTTTCCGGTGGAACCTGGTTCCACTCAATCTCTTTCTCCTTCATGGGAATGATGGAGGACTCAAATCTCAACTAAAGCGTGTTTTCCACCCTCTAGTTATAGTTATCAGGAGTTTAATAATAATAGTTATACACACATGGAAATAGTCTAGGGATATTAAAAATTTCAGGTTACTTTGAAACTTTAAGAACTTTTTTAAAAACGAACGGATTTTCACGAGCCATGAAGCTTCACAGAGGTTGCTGTATTGTCTTTGAAAGATGGCTGTTCAAAGTAACTTTATGTTATTAGGTGATATTATACGGGATCCTTCAAAGAACGTTTGAATTTTTTTTTTAAAAGTTGAATAGGCGCGTTTTACGTAGAATTAAGAAACTTAATTTTTAATTCCATTTTTAGCTAAAACAAGTCTTCTGCTCAAAAAAACTTTAATGAGAAAACGTTGTTATCTCTTTTTATTAAAGAGATAGAAACAATATTGTAAAACTCTATATTTTTAACGTTACAAGTATCACATCAGAATCAGTTTGCTATATTATGTACAGGTTAAAGTAAAAGATGGAAGTGAAAAATAGGAGAGAGCGTTTGTTTTAACTTGTAACTAAACACAATAGTAACTTACACAAAATTAAAAAACAACGTTAAAACATTAAAAGATACTCAATAGGTTGTGTGCCCACTACGATTATTAATGACGGCTCTACACCTTCTTTGCATATTTTGTATCAAATGATCTAAGTTGCCCACCAAGCGTCCTGTAAAGCAGCAAACAGTTGGTCGCGGTCTTCGAAGTGACCTTCTTCCCTTAGAACTCTTCTTTGGTGCATGTCCCATGCATGTTCTATCGGATTTAAATCCGGGGACTGGGCGGGCCATGGCAATACCTCAATAGCATTATCTTCTAAAAATATTTCGTGCCGTTCTTGCGATGTGCGGTTTCGCATTATCGTGCATAAGCACGAAGTTGTCCCCAAGGGCAGCTGCATATGGAACGACAACTGGTTGGAGTATTTCTTCTACATAGCGATTAACGTTAAGAAAATTGTCTAGCCGAATTAGGTCTGTTCTTCCTCCTATACTGATCCCACCTCAAACCATAACAGTTTCGCCTCTGTATGAATGAACCTCCTATACATTATTTAATCGTGCTTCATTACCTGGAGTTCTCCATATTCGTACAGGCTTAGAGTCAGGATGAAGCCCAAATCGTGATTCGTCCGTAAAGAGAATAGGAGCCCATTGAAAATTGTCCCATAAAACGTGTTCTTGAGCCCATGTTAAGCGGACGACACGGTTTCCCCTTGTGAGTGATTGACACCTCAAAGGTCTCCTAGATTTTAAGCCCGCTTCGTGCAATCTATTAATGACCGTTCTGGATGTTACCTGTATACCGTGGATCTGCTCTAGTCTCATTTTCAGTTCAGATGCTGTTGTGGTGGGATTTCTTCTTGCAGATATTTGCAAACAACGGTCTTGATTTTTATTGGTAATGCGACGTGGTGGTGTCTTTCAGATACAAGCCCTGTTTCACGGTAACGGGCACTAAGTCGAGAGATAAAACTTTGTGTCGTACCAGTCGCATGCGCCACATCGATCTGTAGCATACCGACTTCAAGCATACCAATGGCTCTTAACATATGCTCCCTCGTTAAATGTTGTCTTTCGATTTTAACTTTTAAGCACACAAATTCCTTGATTTGTCTAACGAATACTACTCATTCACTTTATTGTCAGAAGTGACGCAAGTATTAATTTATTCAATGTTACCATGAAGACAACGACAGTACAATAAGGTAACATACACTGTGGGCAAAATTAAATTGGAACCCCCTTTAATGCTTAATAACTTTTTTATTTTCAAAGGATTTTTGATCATTTTTGGATATGTTATAGTCTAAGGGATTGGGATTAAAAGGAACTTTGCAAAGACGATCTACTTCAGTGGCGTACAGAAAAGGGACTATTTTTTTTAAACCAATGTATTTCAGGTCGTTGCAAAAATCGGCCAAATGAAATAAAGATGTAAAAATGGACGAAAAAGACTTGAAAGGGTTCGGAATACTGACCATAAAAAAATCAGGTCAATACAAACAAAATTAAAACTTATACTTTAATTTTGGTAAAGCCATGTCTCGTGGGCCAAGTTAAATTGGGTCCTTTTTTAATAGTTAGTGGCCTTTTATTTTCAAAGAATTTTTTATCGTTTTCGGATATGTTATGGCCTAAGGTATTGGGAGTAAAAAGAACTTTGCAAAGACGGTCTACTTCAGTGGCGCACAGAGAAGGGAGTATTTTTCAAAACCAATGTATTTCAGGTCGTTGCAAAAATCGCCCAAATGAAATAAAGATCTAGAAATGGGCAAAAAACATTTGAAAGGATTCGTAATATTGAACATTGAAAACCTAGGTCAATACAAACAAAAATACAAATTGATACTTTAATTTTGGAAAAACCATGTCTTGTGGGCCAAGTTAAATTGGATCTTTTTTAATGCTTAATGACCCTTTATTTTCAAAGGATTTTTTATCATTTAGATATGACATGGCCGAAGATATTAGACTCAAAAAGAAATTTGTAAAGCGGGTCTTCTTCAGTGGCGTACATTAAAATTTAAAATTATTATTTTTTTAATTTTAAAAATGTTAAGTAGATTCCAAATTTCTGTACGCCAATGAAGTAGACACGCCTTGCAAAGTTTTCGTTAATTCTAATGCCATAGCAAATCCAAAAATGATAAAAAAAAATCCTTTGCAAATAAAAGTCACTAAGCACTAAAAAAGGATTCAATTTAATTTGCTTGATAACTTTTTTATTTTCAAAGATTTTTTTATCATTTAAGGTATTGGAATTAAAAAGAACTTTGCAAAGAGGCTCTACTTCCGTGGCGTACAGAAAAGGGGGTATTTTTCCAAACCAATGTATTTCAGGACGTTGCAAAAATTGGCCAAATGAAATAAAGATGTAAAAATGGGCAAAAAATATTTGAAACGGTTCGGAATATTGAACATTGAAAAACGAGGTTACTACAAACAAAATTAAAATTTATACTTTAATTTTGGTAAAGCCATGTCTCGTGGGCCAAATTAAATTGGATCCTTTTTTAATGCTTAGTGACTTTTTATTTGCATCATTTTTGGATATGTTATGGCCCAAGATATTAGAATCAAAGAGAACATTGAAGAGGGTCTACTTCATTGGCGTACAGAAGTTTTGAATCTAATTAACATTTTTAAAATTTAAAAAATAATTATTTTAAATTTTATTGTACGCCACTGAAGTAGACTTGCTTTACATATTTCTTTTTGAATCTAATCTGCCATAACATATCCAAAAATGATAAAACATCCTTTGAAAATTAAGGGTCGTTAAAGCATTAAAAAAGATCCATTTTAACTTGGCCCACAAAAGTCCTTTGCAAATAAAAATTCACTAAGCATTAAAAAAAGGATCAAATTTAATTTGGTCCACGAGACATGGCTTTACCAAAATTAAAGTATACATTTTATGTTTGTTTGTAGCGACATCGTTTTTTAATGGTCAATATTCCGAACGGGTTCAAATCATTTTTGACCACTTTTACATCTTTATTTCATTTAGACGATTTTTGAAACCTCCTGAAATACATTGGTTTGGAAAAATACCCCCTTTTCTGTACGCCACTGAAGTAGAGCCTCTTTGCAAAGTTCTTTTTAATCCCAATACCTCAGGTCATAACTTATCCAAAAATGATCAAAATTCCTTTAAAAATAAAAGGTCACTAAGCATTAAAAAAGGATCCAATTTAACTTCGCCAACAAGACATAGTTTTATCAAAATTAAAATATCAATTTTAATTTTGTTTGTATTGACCTGGTTTTTTAATGGTCGCTATTCCGTACCCTTTCAAATCTTTTTTGCCCATTTTTATATATTTATTACGTTTGGCCGACCTGAAATACACTGGTTTTAAAAAATACTCCATTTTCTGTACGCCACTGAAGTAGATCATCTTTGCAAAGTTCTTTTTAATCCCAATACCTTAGGCCATAACATATCCAAAAATAATGAAAAATCCTTTGAAAATAAAAAAGTTATTAAGCATTAAAGAGGATTCCAATTTAATTTTTCCCACAGTGTAGATCATTTCGTGCAAAGTTTACTGGAATGTGTAGGCTAAAGACGTACGGGGTACACGGCCTATTGAGGATCTTTCAAGGTTTTAATGGCATTTATTTAATTTTGTATAAGCTAGAATTATTCTTTATTAAAAGTAAAAAAAAGCAAAGGTATTGAGACATATCCATTTAAATCCGATAGAACGGTATAGGACATGCACCAAAAAATTATTCTATGGGAAGAAGGTCACCTCGACCGCGACCGATGTATGTATGTACAGGAAGCTTGATGGGTACTACGACAAGCAGACTTAGATCATTTGATACAAAATATGCAAAGAGGTGTAAAGCCGTCATTAATAATCGTGGTGGGCACACAACCTATTGAGTATCTTTTAATGGCATAACGGTGTTTTATTTTGTATAAGTTAGAATTGTTTTTGATTAAAAGTTGAAAAAACATTCTCTCTTATTTTTCACTTGCATCTTTTACTTTACCCTGTACATAATATAGACAATAAAACGTTTCATAAAGATTTGCATAAACAAATAGGGAAGTAAATATACGGTCGCATAATTCATAAAAATAGGATGAAATATCGGACACAACAAATCTTTGAGTCACCCTGTATAATTTGTTTTGTTTTCAAATACACTTATTGGCTTTATTTGAATTTATCACAATTGAAAGACCACTGATGCTGATGAGTTACGTGTAACGTTAAAAATATAGAGTTTTACAATATTGTTTCTGTCTCTTTAATAAAAGAGATAAAAACGTTTCCCCATTAAGGTTTTTTGAGCAGAAGACTTGTTTAAGCTAAAAATGGAATTGAAAATCAAGTTTCGTAATTCTACGTAAAACGCGCCCATTCAACTTTTTAAGAAAAGTTCAAACGTCCTTTGAAGGACCCCGTATAATATCACCTAATAGCTTTAAGTTACTTTGAACAGTCATTTTCAAAAGACAATTCAGCAACCTTTTATAAGCTTCATGGCTCGTGAAGATCCGTTCGTTTTTAAGAAAGTTCTTAAAGTTTCAAAGTTACCTCAAATTTTCAATTCCCTAGATTATTTCCATATGTGTAGTTACCAGGAGATTAATAACAGTTATTATACTTACCAGGAGGTTAATAATAATTTCCGTCTAAGTGGGGCAGAAGAACAATTTATATTTTGTGTGTAGTACAACCAGGTGAAAATTATTTGAATTGCATATCTTCAGAGTTTTATATTATCACATTTTAAATAGGTTGTTTTGATTATGGGTTGAAAAATGTTTCAAATGTGTAATAACACTAATATAGATACCACAATAAACTTGAGAAGCGCTGCCGTAGGAATAAAGCGAAAATTATTTAAAGGCTAAGAGACATTTGTCCTGTAAATTTTTATGAATAAATTTGAAATATGAAATTTTTTCTCAAAATTTGCGACTAAGGTATATATTTAATATGTTTTTAATCTGTGAAGCTCTCGAATCAATTCTGTAAAATATGCACTCAATTTAACAACATATTATTATTTTCCTCTAATGTGTTGTGTAGGATAGATCTTTTAGTAAGTAGCGCAGCGATCAGGTTCCTATCCAGTTCCTTTTCATCAATAATAATTTTGGTTTTTATCACCTATACGCAATCAAAACCAAAAGTTTCTTTACATAAAAAATAACACAAAGAAACTTCTAGCTTGATAGATAGGGCACGTCTAAAGAAAGTTCACATTGTTTTCGAAGCCGATATGTATCTTCGAGATGATTGTAATCATAATTATGATGCGCCTCATGAACATTGTTTAATTGAGACACTGAAGTCAAGAAAAAATTAAAGGGACTTGAGAATGATGTTTAAATGAAAATAATCTTGTTTATTGTTCATCACTTCCTCAACCACTAGCTATTTCTTCCCCAGGGTCGTGAAATTGGTATTCTAGTCAAATGACCCTCCCCTCCCCCCCACTTCAATATTAATTATGGTCCTTTCGTTTGTTCGTTGCGATGATCTGATAAAATTGCAAATTTTGATATATGTTGTATATAAAGTTCCGGTTATAGGCCCAACCAAGCGCCAAGGGCATCAAACAATACAAGAACTTTTCGTGAAATGGTAGAACCCTCCCAGTTGCTGCAGGTAATTAAATCTCCAAATCCGCAGTCTTTATAATTCAATAATCACCTTTTTTTAATTTTGCGGGATTCAAAGCCTATCATGGAAACGGCTGTGTAGGCTAATATTTATATCTATTTCATCTTGTTCCAGCTTAGCTGTTTCACATAGAGGGTATATTTTTTTTTCTCATGACATTTTGTTGGTAGTCGTCCAAACGATAATGTTGAAAATCACTGCCTTTTTTTCTTTTTTATCATTCTCTTACGACTTGCAGTATCTTACAATTTGAAAAAATCAACAATGAGAAGAAATTTAAAAAATATAAAATTGCAACAATTTGTAGACGTACTAGTTGATTTATCTGACAAAGAGCGATCATGGAGTTACCGAGTTATTCTTGTTTCACTCTGGCGATAATTCCGTGTATTGTAACAGCTGCGATTGTGCCCTTTTAATTGAGAAAATTAGTTTTATATGTATTTTATATTTAATTTTCTCATCTGATCGTGTGTTTTAAAGTTTATTTAGGTTATTTTTGGAAAATGACGAAAACTTATTTTCACTGCAGAATAAGGAAAGTATCAATCTGACGAACTAAATTTATCTATTGACATCTGGCAGGTTTTAGATGTCGGAGTCAGCATTTAAATATTTTTTGTAAATTAACGGACAGGAGATGTTGCATTGAATACTGATGGTTGTGTTATGCCCTGCATTGCAAATGACTTGGGCATAGTTAGGAGCACTATACAATATGCGATCACTCGCTTTCGTCAGACCGATGATTAGGCAGAACGTCCAAGATCAAGAAGACCACGAGCTACAAACCAACGAGAGGATTCATCATTTTGCTACTCTAATTGCTCTACTGAGCCACGGAGTAAATCTGCCATCAATAGTCATCGACTTGAAAATGTGCGTGATACAAGAGTGTCTGAATGGACCGTCTTCGTAGATTTAATGAACAGAAATTGATGTCAAGGTTTGCTGGACGTCCTCAACGATTATATTTTGCCCCTGATCATAGAAACTGGAATGATCAAGATGGGGTCTGTGCGTTATCCAATACGAATCGCGTTTATATTTGTGTTCACCGGATGGTCCTGAGCGTGTATGGAGAAGACGATGAATTTTTTTTTGAATGTTACATATCTCCAAGAACACCCTTTGGAGGGTGTAATTTCATCACATGCTCGTATAGACCTCGTTTTAACTGAAAATAGCGCGTTAACTGTTAACCATGCACGATAATGCCAAACCTCATATTGCAAGAGTTTCAACGATTATGTGATGTATAAGCACATTCAACGATTAGGCTGCCCTTTACGTAGTCCTGATTGTGCATGTGTGGGATATGTTAGGGAGGCTAATTCGCAACAGATGTCAAGAAACCATTCCGGATCATCGAGTTGCTCTTCTTGGTGGGTTGGAAAACATTCCTTAAAAGGCAGTTGCCAATTGTGCTGAATTCTTCCTGCATATTATCGCTGCAGTTATTAGGGAACCAGTGGTTTGTTTATTTATGTGTTATCTGTAATGTATTTAATTTTTGTTAGTGTTGAATAATTTATAGTCCCATTAAAAATGTGTGTCTACTTTAAAAATGAAGTTATTGATATCATTAAAAAATAGGAATGTTAAGAAATCATGACGTTTAAATGTCGTAAATAAGCCCCCTATTTTTTTTACGTCTATCTAGTGAAAGAAATACATTTCTGGCACAAATTTTCAGATGAAATTTTAATACAAAAATTATTCATCATACAGATTTGAGTGGTCTCAAGAGGCAGAAAGAAAATTTAATCAGATTTTTTTTTATGGCGAAAGGCAAGTAGGTATATAACCGATAATTAAATCGTATGTGCTAATAATAGTTATTTTCCTAACAAGTGCGCAAAGTGATACTTTTCCGCACGCGACTGATGTTGACCGAACGATGCCAAGCGGAGTTCGGTCAGTCAATTATACCTACTGTTGCATCACATGACTATTATTGTTGACCTGACATGACTTAAAAAGATATGGTTTTTGGTTTAAGTTGTAATATCGCGAATTAGGGAAGCTTTGAGAGAAAAGGGAATGATTAAGAGTTAAAACGGTTTTCTTATGTTGCATAAATAATTCGATCAATCGCATTTTTCTTTCACGTGCCAGGATACATTCAGGTAAATCTTGGGGTCATTAGAACTATCCACTTTCTTAAGTCTTTCTAGCGACACTGAGGATTATGTTTTTTGGGATACTTCGTTTTACACCTAGATTTGTTTAAAATGTTCTGTCAATCTGACAATTATAAGTGTTGTTGCTTGACATAATTTTTTACTACTATACCGAGGATTTCAAAATATATGGTTTTTGGTTTAAGTTACAATATCGCGAATTACGGAAACTTTTAAGGAAAAGAGTATAATTATGACTTAAAACTGTTTCTTATATTGCATAAAAACTCCAAAAGTGTAAGTTTCCAAAAATATATGAACATTTTGTTGTCTCTGGTGATTTTAGAGAATTTTACTTTCCCGCACATTTTCCCGCATAGCGTGCGGGAAAGCGCTACTTTGCGCACTGAGTAGCGTGCGCAAAGTAGCTACTTCGCGCACGCTCGTAGAAAAAAATATTTCCAGTCTCCTTGACAATATATATATTTCATTATTACGGGCAATTTCAATGAGGTTTGAATTTTTAGCATATATTGTATCAGGAGAGAAGCAATACATTGACCAAAATCGTTGGCATTAAAACGAAACTAATAAATTTCGTTTTACAAAGCAGCCCACGTAGAAGGCCTTAGGCTTCAATTTATTTGCAAAGGAATGGCCTCAAAAATCTATTACAGCGAAGAGAAATACAGACTTTATTAGGCCTTTTCCAAACCGGCTCCCAATATCAGTTATCTCATATATTTATTTAGTGCTTCTCTTATACAGATAAAGAAAACCTCTACTTTATTTTGTTAAAATCGATATTCGAAACGTGCTTACGTGCCCCAAAAGTTTGGAAACGACCCCTTATTTCTTATATAGTATGTTCTAGCTAGAGAGAAAAATAATAATAAGAAAATTTAAAGTGAGGGTTATGCCAAATAGGTTGCTTGAAAAGGAATGGTGGGTAAAATCATTATCTTATCTAAATAGCATTTTAGTGATTTTTTTATTTCTGCAAAATATTCTAAACAAATTTGTGCACCATATTCTATTCCCAAACTTAATTAACTCCGAAGCACTGATATTTGGAATGACATTAAACGTACTTTGAGATCTTTTGTCTAAGAAATTTCACTTTCATCATAATAGAGAGAATATAATATGGTTTTTTAAGCTTAAGTGCGAAAATAAAGTTAGACAAACTCGACTGGTGGTAAATGTATTGTGATCTTGTGATAAGGGGTGGAAAAGCAGTTAAATAGAAAAAAAATTATTGCGGAGCAGTTCTGTCTGTTTAGGCTTATGAAATATTCGAAGAAAATTAAATGTTTAATTTTTCTAAAATCTCTGGCAACTCTGCTATGTATAAGAATTGTTAAAGTCCGGAAAAATATTTCTGCAGCAATTTTGTACCACAAATCCGCTCGTACATTCAGATTCCAGTTTTAACGATTAAGTTTTCTGGAACCATCATCAACTTTTTCCTATATGTATGATATAAATTATAAAGTGAGGTAAATACAGGAATTTTCAAACACTACAAAACAATAAAGCTATGGAACTAATTTCTGAAGCATATGTCTAAGCATAAATTTTAAAAGAACGCAATTTAAAGTATATCATTAAAATTATTATTAAAATATATATGAAAACTAAAAAACACAATTTAAAAGCAGGACATATAGGGTTAGAGTTACAATTATTTACAATACAAATGCTATGGTTAAGAACTTATTTTTAAAAGTGATTTTTACGTAAGGCCTTCAAATTATTTGGGAGTTTATTAAAGAAGCCCGGGCGTAGTAAAAGTTTGAGTTTCGAGATTTTGCGAGACTCAGGAAACTGATTTTCACGTTACCTGTTTGCCTTGTTCTATGATTATTAAATTCGACTGTTTGGTTATAAGGCATTCAAAAATGTATAGATGAAAAAGTGAGAATTGTTAGGTTTAGGGGAGAAACTCTCACATCCGGCCTAAACTCCAGTGCTTTGACAACCGTAACAGCTAATCTTTGCAGCCTAAAAATTCTCTCGGCCTGAGGTGCATGACCCCAGGTTAAGAGACCATACTGTACACGTTTCTCAATGTTCTAAGTTTTTAAGGAGAAATATTTGTCTTGCTAGTTTATTTGCAACAAAATCTACATGTTTTTCAAACACTTGGTATTCGCAATAGTTGCACCATCTATGTTTCTTAGGGAGAACCGCATTTCTTCTGTTTTATTTTCATTGAGACCAAATTTGTTTGCACTAAACTACCGCCTCAAATCTGACTTCATCTCTGCCATCATCGGTTCCATTTCCAGCAGGCCGTCACCCCTGCATAGAACTACATCAACCACAAACAGGAGCATTCAACAGACAACAGACCGATTAATTTTATTGGCATGAATAACGCACAGGAGCATCCCTAGAATCGAGCCCTGTGAGACACCATGGATTATATGCGTTCCTCAGATAAATTTTCAATAAGTTCTATGTACACGCCTCACAAGATATGCTTCAAAAAGTGATAAATTGCGAGTATATAAGCCATTTGATCTCGTAGAAGGAGAAAGGCAAATTGACGGAAACCAATCGAGAGTGGTTCTAGGATTACCTTTCAAGGCGAGAAGAAGGTTTGCCGTGAGTGCAGTCTCAGAGACTCCACATTTAGTTTGTGATTTAATTCCGCCCATTTATTGGGGATATACTGTGGTGTCTCTTGGTGTTTTGATACTACCAATTTTAGTACATACTGTACTAGCGGCTCTCCACGTTCGTCGATTAAGACCGAGACCGTCGAATTTCCCAAAACCCTCACACACACGATCGAGGGTTTTACCAGCGGGCTAGCACCTTTTACCAACAAGCTACCACCTTTTACCAGCAGGCTACCACCTTTTATTACCAGGCCACCACCTTTGCTACCAGGCTACCACTTTTGCTAGCATGCTACAAGTTTTACTAGCGGGCCACAACTTCAATTAGTGGGCCATAGTTCAGTTATCAGCCAATCTTGACACCGAGCTATCGAATCCTAGGCTAGTTTTCTCCGTGGCCATCGAGTGGCAGTACCTGAAGTATCTATAGGTGCCCAGCGCCTGCACCAGTGTTCCACGACCGGATTGGGGTATCGTACAGAAGATTTTTCTTTCATGAATTCGTTTGTTTATCCGTTTAATATAATCGCCCTTAATTTTCCTTCTTTTAATATAAATCATACATTGACCGCCAAGCTCTGAGATAGCTCATTAATTTTATTTTCATTTATTCACTGGTTTATCGGACCAGTTAATCTAATTACTCTGAATTTTCTCTCTTTTTAATATAAGTCAAGCATTGACCGGCTTTAAAACAGTTTCAATAATTTTATTATTTTCATTCATTTATCCAGTAATATAACCGCTCTGAATTTTCTCTCTTCATAATATGAATCAAGCATCGCTTTCAATAGTTGTATTCTGATTTTATTCTTTTTATTAATTTGTCGAGTTATTTGATTTAATTATTGTGGCTGTTCATTGCTACATATTATTATTGCTACATTTAAAATCGGTGCAGCTATTAACGCACACATACCTAGATGCAATTAGCTGAGTTAACATCAAAGTGATCACTTTGGTTTGTAGTATTTAGTGCATTTAGTTGTAAGGTATACAGTACCGTTAACAACAGAATTGGTCTTCGTACAATATCCATATTGTACTATATTTATCATTTTCTTTAATAGTTCTCCGACATTCCTTTGTCCTTAAAATTGCAAATTTTTCTGTAAATTGTTGCTGTTTAAAAAAAAAGAACTTAGTAGCAAATATATTGTTCCTTAAATTTTAGATTGTGTTTTCTTGTTTTCTTGTTAATTAAGCTTGAGTCATTTTTGATTTAATAAGCCATCCTAGCCACCCTACACAACACCAGTGGAGCTTTTTCAGTTTAGTTGGACAGAACTGGTGGCGTTCTAACGACTCCACTACCGGGGCCGGGCATTTGTAACTCGACTCTGCGGGGCTAGGTTTCCTTTTAATTGAACAAAAAATCTTTACTTTCAACTTCAAGAAGAAAAACGTGTTGCAAATGGACAAATTTAGGGTGTATTTACAATATTTTTAAATGGGCTTGGCTTCTTTCCATAGTTTACACACTCAAGTAAATGTTTTTAGCTATATTCATTCCGGAACAACTCTATGTAAAATATATGCACCTAAACAGGTTCCATTTCTTATATTATATCTTACCGTATATGACGAGTATCTGTTGCATGAGCATCCATGTCATTCTTCGTCACTTCGTTAATTAGACTTACCTGAAAGATAAAAGTATAAATTAGCAGTTAGACACATATGAAGTTGTGTTTTGACTGTTAAACCACAACAGCTTCAGGGTGTAAGATTGCACTTTTAAGCACATTGTGTGCCAAATAGAGGAGAAAATTATGTCCTGGAGACCGCTTAAAATAAACATCAAAATATGCAGAAAAATATAAGAACGCAAAACGATGTTAAACTAATTTACAGAGATGATAAAGAAAGCACTTCAGTTAAAAACAATAACAACGTCTATTAGGCAAAGACTTAATGAGAAAACATTGACAATGTTCATTGGTCTGAAACTTAATAAGATTCTATTATATCCGATTACAAGGTAGGCATGTTAACTCGATTGAGGTCTATTTTTGAATTATTGTTTATAGGTCTTTGGTCACTGCTTTATAAATATAGTTTTTTCTTAAGAGCTGTGTTGTGTATCATTTAAGGTTAGTTTTTGTTTTAGATACACTCAGAGTTCACACTGCACTTAAACTACTTGACATATTTTACTTTGAAAATTATCTTTCCAGAACATTGACAAATTTTTCATAGATTCGACTTTTATTACTGTGGATATGCAACCCTCGAAATTCACGACCATGTAATCTACAAAACTCAAGTTTGGGTAAGTAAAAAAGGACAGGTTAGGAACCAAGCCTGCATATACACTGCCGGGAACTGGTTTTTAGGTGAGACGCAAACTCTCCCAAACTGATGGTTTGCTAGCGTATTTATGCAATAAAATGTGCTGATTGTCGCACGTTTAAGGTTCAAAATCGCTCGCGTTGACTGCTCGTGTTGTTTATAATTTGTCTTTAATATTTACATAATATTTTCCAAGTTCAAGTTCAAACTTAGGACAGGGTGGTATTTATTTAGTACTTTATGCATTTTAGTAATTCATAATAGTGATCAGGGCCGAAATGAGCAAAATATGGGAGAGTACAAACGCGGAAGCAGCAAGAAATACTATGAGAAAGAAGATCAGGATACATGAAGAGAAATACGTAGAAAAATTGGAATAAAGTAGATCAAATAACCACACACGAAAGTGTCTTCAGAAATGAAGCAATATAAAATTTATTTATGAGAGTTTTTACCATATTCAAAAATGAAAAAATATGTGACAAGGAAACAAAAGGTAACGGAATCTTGGAAAAACTATTTTCATAAGGAACAATGAACACCCAATAACCTAACCATCACTTGATACAGTATTAAAAAGTTAGGTATAAATTAAAGGGTGACACGATACTCGTAGATTATCTTAAGGGTGTGGGATAAGGATTTGACAGGGCATTTCTATATATTTTTGTGTTATCAAATATGGCAAATAGAAAAAGTACCATTTAGCTGGAAAGAAAGCCTAGTCATAGGTAAGAGAGGGGATAAAATGAGCAGTGTACCCTGCTGCAGTATCTCTTATACTCCTAGATAAACTAATCCCTTATGCAGAATATCAACTTAGCGATTAGCTCTCCGGTGTCAGGGAGAATGAATCAATGCTAAACCAATTATTTAAAATTCAACAGCTGATGGAGAATTGCTGTGAATACGATAAAACATTTTTTCAAATATTCATAGATTTTAATCAAGGGTATGATAGGGTTATACGTGTGGAATGTGATGGCTGAACTAGACATTCCAAAAAAAGCTTATCAACGTTGTGTGGAGGGATTCATGAGAGTCGTGCGAATGAACGAAGAATTTCTCCTTTTTTAGCAACAACAGGTATATTTTTCAGTATCAATACAGAATCGCAAGAAGATCTGTACAACCAATCAGTACTATAAAGGTCATTAGATCTGAAATAATAACATAGGCTGGCCATGTCAAAAGGCAAGAAGATTAACGACTCATCAGATTGGCATAAGGATAGCTTCTAATGTCAAAACGGCTGCAGGGAAGACTAAGGATACGGTGAAGGGACTCTTTTTAGGAGTAGTAGCCGACTCTAAATTATGAGTCTCCAAAGGAGCTAACAATGTAAAAATATCAATAGCATTGGATCGGGAAGTTAGTTAAAATCCACCCTAGGTTGAAAAAGAAGAAGAATTTCAATTTGTATAGAATTTAGTAAATTGAATCTATTAACGGACAAAGGTAGGTACATCAGAAGGACCGCGGAGAAAATTATTTAGCATTGAAAGGAGAGAAGAAAGCTTCAAGTTGTCGTTTTTTAATGGAGAAATCCCATATTTACTAAAAGGACGCAAGTGGTCAATTGTCAAATAATTCTCCCAGCTAAAATCGCTCGCGAAATATTGAAACAACCATCTAGTTTTTTTGGTCAATGTTTTGAATATAAAAGGTCAAAAACACGAACGAAACATGGAAGACTAGAAGTTGTGAAAAGAAATCACCAATCATTCACTAAGAACTACGGGGGCTTCAAAATTCCAAAAAAAAAAACGGATTTTGCTCATAAAAATGTTTCAAAATTATTGGCAATATCATCTCGAAATCAGTCGCAAGCTACCTCCAAATGGATCGTAAATACTACGAAACTATGGTATAGAAAAAGTGAGGTGCATATCAGCATTGAATTCTCAACAGAATTCACCAAGTAAGTCAATCGAGACTTGATTTAAAGAATGCAGGACCTGCATTATTGCATCAAGGAGAATATGCTAATATGTGGTGAATTACAATAATTGAGTTCTTACTTATGATAATTAGAATAAATAATATGTCAATATCTATTAATTTAAAAGGTTGGCTAAGGAAAACCGCATTCGTTTTCTTCTACATTGTTTCAAAAACTCCTTCCTCATGTGGGGCTATATTAACTTTGAAACAACACCGAAAATAAGTTCATGAACTTTTCATGCAACATACTTTTGTTTTCAGAATGTTCGGTAATTTTGATGCACTTATGGCATTTCAATCGAAAATTTCATTTTTCCAGACTGAAGAGGCTGCTGCTTCTAATATGCATTTATTAAATAGCACAGAGCTGGATTTCAGTACCGGTTCTTTTCCTTATTTGGCTATATCACCTGGCATTCTTCTTAGACTATTATAGGTCTCCCCCAAGGATTATAGATAAGACTTCTTCTTTAGATATTTTAGACATTTAAATATGGTAAGTATATATATATATATTTTTTTTTAATTATTTACTATCTGTTGATATCATTTAGCTCTGCGTAAAAGTTCGTATTTATTGCCATATGGTGGTTTTTTTTATTTGTTAGATTTTTCTCCTCGGAGCATTCTTGGATGGTAATATCATTTCTACCATCTGTATTTTATAATAATGATTCAAAGCAAACGCTTTGTTGTTTTTTCCATGTTTGTTGAAATACGTTTTGCATAATTCTCCGTATATTCACCAAAACTGTCCATTTTTTAGAAAATAATTGTTTATAATAACAACTTTTAGATATGAGGGATATTTTTAGCGTAATGCACCAGTAGGACAAAACTGATTATCAGCAGAACTAAGGTCTAAAAGTCTTAAAAGTCATCTGACCTAAATTTGACTTAAGTCATCCATAAGAACAGGCGGAATATCGATCTACGTATGGAACGAGTGACTATCGGCACTTATTCAATAGACCCTTTGAAAAACCCATTGAGTAAGTTATGCCACTTGTCCTAGCCGTGGAGACTTGGGTAAAGCCTATGAATCAAAAGGTTATGAACAAATAATGTTGGTCGTCCATCTGCAGTCGAGGTGAACAAATTTATAAAGTGCACAAGAAAGCAATAAGAGGCATGCTTGAGTATTAATTTAAGGTACAGCAGCATTGAAACGGTTTTTAATCAGAAACTTCACAATATTAAATTGGGAAACTTTGGTAACAGAAAATAGAACCTAAAAGTTTAGTCTGAAACTCCTATTAAGTAAATACCGCATTTAAATTTACATGTAGGGGTAACTGAACATTATATTCAGCTTTTCTAGCCTTTCTATTTTCACGTTTTGGATTTTATCTTTCCGTAGTTGTAGAACTAACACAGAGTGGGATTTAAGCGGTTATTACTTGAAACTAGTTTTCCATTTTCTTAATGCAAAATATCCATGCTTGTCTTCCCGCTTGAACTAGTGTCACCTGTGCCACGTAGCGCGGGGTAAAAATACTTTGATTTACAGCCAAGCAGATAAGGCGCAGATAGGAATGCCACTAAAGGCACACAAATCTTAAACAACCGTCTAGGTTTTTGGTCAATCCGTCCTTAAAATATTTTTAATATAAATGGTCAAAAACACAAACGAAACATGGAAGTGTAGAAGTTGTGTAAAATAAATTACCAATCATTAACTAAGAACTGCGTAGGCTTCAAAATTTGCAGAAACTGATTTTGCCGAGAACAAATTTTCATTGACATTGGTGGGTCGCACTAGGTAGTTAGGTAACGAGAGTACCGGCAATACAAAGCAAAGAGTAAATGGGAAGAAATCGCTCTACTGAATTTTGTAGCATTTACATCGCTACAAAACACTTTTCCTTTGCCATTTTGCCGTCAAATTCCAAATAGTTTTCATTATTTTCTTGTAACAGTTGTCATGCCTAACCTTCTGTTTTCCTCTAGCATCTTAGTTGTCTTTCGATATCGCATTTTCCTCAATTTCCTAATGATCTTTTCTTTCTATTTGATAACTTTGTTTCATATCACAGACGATTATTCGCATCATAAGTTGTCTTGGAGCTTTAATGGACATTTTTCTATCATTTAAACCGGTGTGCTATACATAAAATATTGACTTTTTTCTGTGAAAATTCTTTTGTGTAGGTCGCCACATTGTCTCATATTTCAACCGTACATTATTCCGTATTTTAATCGTAATGTTATTTGTATAACGCTATTTGCCGTACGCCGCGTTAATATCCTGATTTTCAAACGGGCAACGTTAATGCAACAGCTCATTGAAAATTTAAAGCGTAACTTGGCTATGCTTACAATAAAACAACTTTGTTTGCCAACATCAATCACCTGAAATGCAAATTAGTGTTTTGAAGTACAGACACTCGCACTCAACAAAATACACAAAAAGGGTAAATCCTGCCGACACACGGCTAACAAAAAAGCAACCCTGAAGGCAATCAACGTCAAATATGTAAGGCTTATGTAAAACAATATGATTGAAAGTTAGGCAACTAATCTGTTTTTGGGTTTGGCCAGTTCAAAAGGAACGAATAGAAGTAATTGAAAATCGTACAAACAGGTTTTTTACATTAATTTATCAGATTTTCTTATATGATGCCTTATTACATAACAGCTCGTTCATAATTTAGTCTACGCAGTTTCCTATCAGGGCAGGGGTGGGAATGATGAGATTGTTGTGAAGAGAGAGACGTGACGTCCTTCAAATAAAGGCCGATTAACAAATTACCATATTGTTTTGCCAGAGTTGCTCTGATGTCAATGACGTAACTATTATACTTTAGCAATTTTTCATAGCATAAATACGCATATTTCCGCTAAAAACACGTACCTTCGTGTCTAAGCTGCCATAGATAAATATTGCATCTCAAAGACTGATATTTTAAGATCGATACAAGGTATCAAGATGGGGTTTCCGGTGTTTGTTTACTTATCCCGGATATGAGTTACACTGTATAGCCAACCAATCATGGTACGGCACTGTGAAGAGACATTGTTCCATGATAAGTTTCGATATTTTGCATACTGGACTATTTACCGTAATTTATCTTTGAATGCCAGACTTTATCTAATGCTGATAATATTTGAATTTACTTTACGTTGCTTAATAATTAAACCTTATCTTTTTACACCGTATTTTATCTGTACTGATATTTGTCGGATTGTGTTTACATTTAGAAAAACTCGTATGTTATCTTTTATTATTGTTAACTAGTAATTTTTACCAGAGTTTATCATTATAATTTTCTATAAATACTTACCCGAATTTATATTGTGATCTTAGTTGTCACCTGCTTTGCTTGATGTTAGAATAAAACTCTGTCAAGTTAATGAGTGATTTTTATTGAGATCAAAAATTGGAATAATTCTTCAAAGTGTTGTCAGAAGCTTTTTTAAATCAACATCGTAACTTATGTGCTGTGACTTGCATGATTGCATATTCGAATCATTACTGTTAATATAAGTACAGGGTTTCTAAAATTGTATATATTTAAGTGAAGCCTTAAACTACCACTATGTAAATGAGATAAATATTTGCCACATTTATGATAGTTTTCCTTTTACTTACATATTTTTATTGACTACATTTAGGAGTACCCACTAAGTTTGGCCCCTCTGCTCTGGAATGAAAAAATTAATATCCATATGTTTCATCGCTTCTTTATAGAATTATATGCATTATCATGAACGAATCCATCAGTACCACACTGTGTGAAGACACCGATCTTGAATCAATGGTACTACTCATGTACACAGTTGGCCCTTATTTTCAAAAGATCTGGTGCGTTGCAACTGGGCATCTGATTTGGTCTTCATGTGCGCCACAGTAAAACAACAAACAAGAGCTAGGTAATGTAAATACTTAGTTTGCTTAAAAAATAATATTATTTTAAGAGAGATAACCTGAGGAAACTGTAACTTGTAAAATTGGAGCACTTTCGCCAACTTCTAAGCGACCGCCTAATTTTCGGGGGATATTTCTCAAAAACTCCACTTGGTAGAGGTCCTCTTCGGTAAATCTTAGACTTGCAATTTTTCCAACTTAACGGTTGCCACGCTTTTCCTTGTTTCCTAATTTTATTTAGTTACCTTCACTTCAGATTACAAGAAACTGAGCGTTAATAAAGTTAAATTAAAAATTTAAAATTACACTTAAAAAAATTGCAAATGCTGATGCATAGGCCAGAAGGAGTTGTCATTGACGCTTGAAAATTAGACCCTAGCTTAAATACCGGAGAGTAGGGGGTTATTTATCTAAGGCGCCACCAACTTGTAGACGGCACAAGTCGGGAAATCGTCAAGTTTTAATATGGAAATCATTTTGGTTTAGGCTAAATTATGGGTAATATATTAGCGGTGGACGCCAGATATTTACTAATAATAATAAAAGAAAAATAAAAAATAATAAAAGTTAACTCAATTTAGAACAAAGATAAATTAATAAATCTAAACGATTTACTTATTGAGCCCAAATAAGTCAAATCAAATGCACTCACTTACCTTTTGCAATAATATTTCTAAAAGATCGTTATATAAAACAGGTAGATAGTAAACAGAAAATCAGTTTATTACCATAAAGTATTAATAATAAGACGAAAAACCAAGTACATCGGTACTCTAGGCCGCTTATGCCTGACAATAATGACTATATTAAAAGAAAGTGACTAATTTTACTTGTTTACCATACCAAATAACCAAATGATTGGTTGAAATGCCAAATTATTTGTCTACGCAAATACTCTAAACATTATTCTACACTTTTTTTAGGTTTGGCATACACACAAAAGGAAAATCCCATGCCACTCAACGAGCGGCGCGTGTGCGGAGAAGATGGTGGACGTTGGACCGTAGCCTACCGATAGACCTAGCCGTGACACTCATCCCCGATACGCCAATGACGTCACAACTGTAGGTGTAATTGAGCAAATAATGGATAAAATCGAGTTGTGTTCTTTTACATATTCACTCCCATATCTCCGAACCTAATTGAGTAATCAAAATTATTTTTTTACTATTGTAAAGTGCACAGTTTGGCGCTTCTGTCGAAGTATAAATTGTTGATATTTTTTATTCTAAATATGCTTAAAACATCGATAACTTTTGCAGTTTAGAAATTCTGCAGGCAAATATTCACCAATCGAAAAACTTTTTTGTTTTTAGGAATTTCCTATAACATGCAGCGAAGAAACTGTAGATAAAAGACCATGGTATTTTATAGCGCGCAGAATTTAAAAATTCTTGTAACTCGTCACATACACGAAGCGCTTTAGGTTGCAGTTTTCGGGAAAAACGTTACTCGTCCATTCCAGAGCGAGGCAGTCCTCAAGACAAAGTAGTCCCGCAACAGGGACGTCCTAGGTCTTCGCAACTGAATCGTATGTTGATGAGTAGCTTGTGTCTGACGGGTGTTTCTGTTTGGTACAACTCTGGGTGGAGTTATATGTACCAGCTCGTTCGAACACATTCAGTATCGATAGTAAAAAGATAGGTCCGCCACTATTCTTCGATTTTCAAGCCCATCAAGGTCTTTAGTCAACTCTGAATCATGCACAAGACGAACTGCTCTCCTCTGTATGGAGTCCAATATCTTGAGCAAGTGTTTAGGTGCCCCGCTCCACACATGGGAACAGTATTCCAGAGATGGTCTTATCTGGGACTTATAGAGCGTCATGAGGTGTGTACAACTTTTTTGTTCTATAGAGTGCTCCTAGCTTTTGCGCTGCTGCCTTGGCGATTTTGGTGACGTGATTACGCCAAGACATGTTTTTTACGTTGATGTCCAGCAGTCAGTGTTTGTTCTGTCATTGATAAGTCAGGTTTTGCGGTCGGCGTTGAGAAGACAGCTGCTTGATCTTACCTGCGTTAAACTGGATATTATTCTCTTCACCCCATTCCACGATGGCGTTCAGATCCTTATTGATGTCAGCAATTTGATTTTCTCGCTCACGTTGGGAACGAGCAGCGGTCATTGGAGTCCGCGACATGAATGAAGATATAAGAGTACTGTTGTCAGCAGAGCTGTAAATAGAATTGTTTGTCCTATCTAATAGATCGTTGGTTTAGAGCAGGAACAGTGTGGGAGATAATATATACCCTTAAGGAACTTCGGCATTTATTTTAAACTGCTCCGAGATGTCCATCAATACCAACTCAGATGCTTCGATCGCTTAAGAAATTGGAAAGCCATAGATGCAGTGCTGGTGGTAGTCCGTATGCTGTCAATTTGCTTAAAAATCCATCGTGCCACACCCTATCAAATGCTTTGAATATGTCGAGAGCCACTGCACGAGATTCGCCGAAGCTCTCGATGGCTTTGTTCCACAAGTAGGTCACGTAATTCAGGAGATCTCCCGTTGATCTGTGCTTGCGGAAACCATACTAGCGATCGCTTATGATGCCTGCCGATTCGAGATTATTTAAGAGCTGTTCGTTGATCAGTTTCTCCATGACTTTGGACATGATGGGAACTAAGGCAATTGGACGGTAGGTATTTGGAATTGTTTTTTACCTTTCTTCGGGATTGGTTGCACTTGAGCGAATTTCCAGCTAGAAGGAAAGCATGTAGTTCTGTATAAAAAGGAGAAAAGGCTGCATAGTGGAACTGTTAGTTCAGCAGCACATTTCTTAAGGAACGCCATCCGGTCCTGTGGCCTTGTTAGTGTCTAGGCTTTTGAGTATTCGTTTCACTTCGCGTTGACAAAATACCAGTCCTGGCATTGAGGAATTAACTCTTGGGATAGTTGGGGGAGTCTTTCCTTCATGATCTAAGAGAGAATTTCATGCAAATATTTTGGCAAGAATGTTCGCTTTTTCTTTGGCCGTTTCCGCTATTGAGCCATCATCTTTCGTCAGTGGTGGGATTGACGTCTTCGAGAAGCCCTGATGGACAGCTTTGGTAACTGACCAAAAGGATATTGATCCGTTAGGACAGTTGAGAAGCTTGTTCTTGATCTGCTCGTTATATCCCTCCTTGCTCTCATCAATGTTCCGCTTAGACTGGTTTCTAATCGGGATGAATATATTTTAATTTTCTGCTGTCGTATCTCGGCGCCATTTGCGGTAGGCAGCATTTTTAGCATTGACTGCTGTTGTGCAGTTTTCTCAAACCATGGTTCACTGTTTGAGATACGTTTCATATAAGAGGGGATGCAAGCTTCCATACCAGCTAGGATAACTTGTGTTATCTCATCACCAGATTCAGGGGTGTTTTGTTTCCTAAAGCAGACATCTTTTCAAGGAAAAGAAAGATAAAACTCGCGAAGATCATGCCACTTTGCAGATTTGTAGTGCCAAACCTTTCGGGGTACCTGTGGCTCCTGTATTATGATAGCAAGTTCGAAGAGCGGTTGCGGAGATAAGATTGTGGTCTGATGAGCCCAATGGAGGTTGGACAGTTACGGTGTAGAGGTCAGGAGTATTTGTTAAGAATAGATCCAGGAGGCTAGCAAAGTATTTCTGATGCTCAGGGATCCTAGTAGGTTCGTCAACCAGCTGAGTAAGTCTGTGACTTATAGCAAACGACTCGGCTTCTTGTTCTTCATCGTTGTTTTTGTTGGAGTGTTTCAACCAGTCTCCTACTATGACAATTTCTGTCCTTGGATAGTTGATAAGCAGAAATTCCATTTGATTGCCAAGATTTGAGAAATGCCGTTTATATTGGTGTTCGCTAGGTGGTCTATAGAAGCAACAAATGAATTTGGTGGCTCGATATGTGCTTAATTTCAGTACATAACAGTGACTTACCACAGTGATACCCGAAGATTTAAACGACAAAGTCAGTCTGTTGCTGACGTATAGCCAAAGAAAGCTTATCATCGGAAATAATTTTATAAAAATATAAATATGTAACATTCGCCACGACTACGTAAATAATTATTCACTTTAAAAATGGATTACTAAAAAGCTCATATCATGATCTGTTTACATTAATCCACTAAAACGCGATACTAACTTTAACTAACTATATAGGTATTAGTTACAATACGTAAATAAGTAGTAGGAAAAGGGTTATTTAAACGCAAGCGTCAATTATTATAAAACTTAAAAAAATGTAAGTTAAACATGAATACTCCAATTTTAAGAAATTCATGAACAAAGCCAAGAATGGTGAGAAAGTCGGGCCTGTTCGGAAAATTATAGCTTATTTAAGATGAGATTTTGTTTGCAAAAGTTAGTAAAACAAAAAAACTAAAGAATAACGCAGAGTCCACTAGAACGTAATATCACAGTACATGCTATAAACGACCGGAAACAGAGAGGTACGTCAAATCATTATTAAATTAGTCGAGTAAATAAAAAAACTTTGAACTTAAGTAAAACGAAAGCACTTTAATTTTTAGGTATCATTCAAACAACGTAAACAAATGGGTATGAACTCTGGCCTATTCAAAAAAAGAATGAAGTTTTGTTCGCAAGGGTTAGAAAGAGAAGAAATGGCTGACCTGTGAAGAGTGGCGCACACGAAACTTCCAGGAACCAACGTGGAAGGCTAAGGGACTTGCTCTAAAATTCTGACCAAGAATTTTTTCCTTTTTTAATTCATTTCTGAAATAAAATCTTGCGATCATAATTGTTCAATAATAAATTTGCTGACAGCTACATTTTAAAGTTCCCTGTCCCCTGAGTTCGTCCCCCAACATAGTTCAACTTAGCTTTTCGACATAAATTTCCGGATAGAATTTGTGATGAGGGTGAGTAGAATAGAAAAGGAGAACCTCCTTTTTTGCTAGTTCTCTTATAAAATGTCGCGTTGAAGACTCATTTTTGTCTACAACGATAATTACGAACTTCGAGTTCGTCTCTAAAATAGAAAAGAAAATTCTTTAATAAGTAAAATATCTGAAAACATTTTTACAATGGCGGTTATTCTCTTTCTTACAGATTTGTCTTGAATATATTTAGAAGGCTCCTCTGAGTTTATTTCTTCTGAAACGAACAATGAATATTCCTTTCAGTAAGCTAAACATCATATGCGTCAACGCTATGTATTTTTCTTAGTCTGAATGTTAAGCATTGTTATGAATGAACTCGTCGGGTGTTTAATTGTTTGTAACGTACGCCAGGTTCCACACTGTGAGAGAGTACTGAACTTGAATCATTGTTAATGCCAATGCTCAAAGTTGGTTTCTCAAAAGATCAGATGTGTTGCAATTGGGCATCTGATTGTTTCGTCATGTGCGCTACCTTCTGTTTGCGGCTTCATTTAAGAGTTCTCCCTGAGTTTCATGCTTTTTAAATTGGAAATAGAAAATGTTCTTTTGTGACTTAAATTCCGAAATAAAATGCCCTAACTATAGTTATCTATTACGAAATTAAGTAAATATTCCTCTAATATCGCACTTGGAGAGTAAGCTGGTGAACGCATTACAAGCTTTATTATATGGTGAATACCTAACGATATAAAATCTGCGATAACTTCGTCTTTTCTACGTCGTCCGCGCCAAATTCGCCGGTCTTTCCCTGAAAGGAGAACACAGTATGTTCTACAACTAGTATCAGCGAATTTCTATAATATGAAAACATATAGTATGTTCTACCATTTGTTACAGCGAATTTGCAATAAATAAAATGTTAATTTATTTATGAAAATTCATGCAACATTAGGAAAATATTATTTTTCTACAGCCGCGCGCAAAATAACTAAATACTAAATTCAAATGAAATCGCAAAATCCACGAATGCCGTGGATACTTATTTTGCGCTCTAGCGCGAACATGGAAAAGGAAATTCTCACTTTTTCCGTCGAGTGTGCCGAATGGTTATGGAAACTGAAGATAAATAAATGACAGTCGTGCGTTTATTACAGTTTGTTGCTGGCACTCCTGTTCTAAATATACCCGAAGCCCGAACATAATATGTCAAAACTGACAGTCATTTGCAAATTTCAGAATAAGTATAGAGAAAAATGTGCATTTGATTTTTAAAAATGCGGCTGTAGAAAAAGTTCTGTGTGTTTTTCGAGCGCAAAGTAAGATTGCCGTTTTCGAAAGATTACTGCGCTCCGCTACGCGTCGCGCAGTAATATTCTTTCTCAAGCGGCAATCTGTTACTTTGCGCTCTAAATACACAAATAACTATTTTTATTCAAGCAAGCTTGTAGGTTATTCTCCATTTCTGTTTTGTTCATATTTAGTAGTACAACTTGTATATCTACAATATATAGAGACTAAAGCAAATATCATAAAAATGTAATGTCTTATTGCAGCTATATAGGGAGTGTCGTGAAAATGGATCTCAAATTGTCTTTTTGTGCCTACATATTTATTGGAGGAGCATATATTGTGCAGTCTTCTAGCGTTTAAAATAATTTCATTTTTTATTCAGACTTGAAAATATCTTTTATTTTGTCAAGACTGGAAAAGGCATAAAAGATGCCTTCAACAACGTTATACACCGACACGAATATCTAAAATAAGGAAATAGCAAATCTTTTTCGGATCCTCAATTTGTGTTTCTTACAAAATTTACATATGGAAAGACATAGGGATTTAAGTATTGCGCCTTATATCACATTTATATACCATGGAAAGGTAGAAGATTTTTTTAGTATTCTGCAATAAGTTATAAGTCAGCTGAATTAAGTTTAAAAGGTAAATCATATAGGTTTGTTTTCAAGCTCACTGCAATAGTATTACTTTTTGCTCATAATAGAGAATTTCATTGCATCATAACAATTTTTGACTGGTTGCTACTCTTTAACAATTTGGCACTCATGTTCTTGAAGTCGGAAAAATTAACCTTCAAACATTGTCAATGTTGTTATTTTTATATAGAGTGAGATCTCGCAACACTACCTACCGATACGCAATACTTAGCGAATAGCCGTATGTTTAATATGCCAACGAAAAAGGATGTACGGAATAAAAATGTTTCTGTTAAGAACCCAGTAGCGTTTCATTTATGAAGACACAACATAATGGAGATGAGGCTGTTTTATAGTAATTTCGGTCGAAGTGGACAAAGCCTGTCTAAAAAGTCAAGGGTATATGAAGTCGCGAAGACCTGGCAGTAAAAAAACTATAAAGCATGTCAAGTGAAGTCTTAAAGGTTTCCAAGTCGTAAAGTCTGTTCAAGTCAAGTACTAGAGTGGAGAATAGTGAATCACAGTTCAGAAGCCCAGTAAATTAAGTATCGAAAAGTCAAGCAAAAAACAAAAAGAAGTCCCGTTAAGCATTTAAGGTCAGTAAACTTGCATATCAAAATAATCTTGCCAACAAGTGATAGGAAGTATTGAGCCATTTAGGCCAAAGGAGAGTGATGTAAACTAATATTTGAAGAGGATGGATCAGTTAATTGAATATTTTTTATGGCAAAAGGGACATCGTATGGCACTCGACGAGCGGTGTGTGCGAAGATGTTGATTGACACGGTTCTCGAATAGCTGTAGGTTGTAATTAGTGCGCCAGTCAAAAGATTCCTTGTAAAGTGACGTTCTAGGTGTTTTCGGTTGTACAATGAACGGGTACGGTCTTGCCGTCTGGGGGGCGGGATGATGCTGGCCAAATCCTGGAAAGGTGTTGATTAAACAAACTAGCACCAAAATCTTCCAAATATCTGTATATAATTTATTATCACAAGTGTCCCTTAATGATAAGATTGAATCATTAAAACAGAATTATTCTAGCATTGTAAGGAAAACTGGATCCATTAATCAGTTTGTGAGTAATATTAAGATTCAGGTTGGTTCTGTGCCAAAGTTTTGTAAACCCTATAGAATTCGCCATAACTTAAAGGACACTGTCGAAACAGAAATAAAAAAATATAGTTAAGGAGGATATATACATACAGAGGCCCAGAACGAGCATTAATCCTTGGATTGAAATGATAAAATATTTGCATCATTGACTGGGGGCCAAATCTTTTCAGTTATAGACTTGATAAATGCCTATTTGCATTTAAAAGAAAGTGATGATATTAAAAATTATGTGTTGTAAATACACCCAGTGGGTTATATGTTTATACACGATTAGGTTTCCGAATAAAGTCGGATCCAAGTATTTTTCAGTGGTTAATTGATCAAGTTTTGAAAGACATTTGTTAACAGTGAAAGATAATAATTTTGAAAGGCACGAGAAATTGGTGAAAGTGTAAATTTTTTGTTAAGAAAGTTGAATTTTTAGGTCATACCTTAGCAGGTCGGGTGTCGAGCCATCTACAACTAATTTTGGAGTTATTTTAACTATGTTGGGATTTGGAACCTTCGGCAACATGCACTAAAATGGAGTTTTATTCACAATACCGAAACAGAACTATTGCACTCGACGCGCGTTTCGCTAACCATGTTAGCATCATCAGGAGATGATTAATCATCTCTTGCTGCTCAAAATAATCATGACTTGACTCCAATAACTTTGATGATTGCTTCTAAGGTTTCAAGCAAAGTTTTAGTTCTCGTCCATTTTATTATAGGTCAAAGGGTTTATCTTACGCAGCTCAGGCATAACTTCCTGTAGTAATAGGACTGGTACTACCTTCCTACCTCTTAGAAAAAGTTTGGTTTATTTATTTGCACAATAGAGTGGAGTAAAAAAATATTTTGATGTAATAGTTACAAAACGTTTCTTTTAGAGTCACATACTATCCATACCAATTTTCGTTTCAATCGCTTTATATTTAGTGGGTTCCCCAGACCCACTAACGTTAGAAGATAAGTTGAAAATTGCAAATTTGTCAAATTATTTATATAGCTGCATTCTAAGGTTAGTCGTATAAATAATACTATTGAAAGTAGTAACTCCGTATGATGGCGCATGATATCAAATTTAAGATAGAGTCACCGACCACAGTAACAGTAAGTTCATGCAAATATCTCGATAACTTTCTTCTTGATAGTAATAAAAATATGTGAGCAGAAGTTTTTAATATCTTACTTTCGGATCATTACGCACAAATTTTAAAAATTTATTGTCAAAAACAGAGGCCCGATCAAAGTCATTATATAAATTTATATTTATTTAAATATACAACAGTTTCATCAATCCTACCGAACGGAGGAGCATTATCGAATGCGAACGAAGCTTTTTCAAAAATATTTCATTTTATTTTGGATTGTGTTTTCCTTTAAAGCAAGTGGGATGGAAGGTTGACTGAAAACGAGTTAACGGAAGTTGGATTATTCCGGAAATAACACGTGTGCTAAATATCTTACACTATGCGTGACATTTTAAAGAGATATTGCCCCATATAATAAATAGTATTTCTTGAGATTAACGGTGTACTTTAGATTGTTTATAGGACGGCTTACGTCCCTGGGTATAATAAAGATTTAACGTCACGACCTGTATGACCTGACGCCACGCCTTGAATGGCGTGCAAATTATAAAACTCAGATTCGGGAAGCGAGGATAAAGAATGCACTTCAGTTAAAAATAAGACAGTAAATTTATACTGTATTGTCTAATTTACTACAATATTCATTAGTTTATTTACTATATTAATTGTTTTATTACTATAATGCAAATTAAAAACCCAATTTGCTACTATAAGCTATAAAGGCACTTTCTTTTTTGATAAACACTTTAATTTACTCAAAATATAACTGAGAGATAACTCAGGGTGTATAGGTTTGGAGCATGCTGGTTAAAATTTATTTCCGAGTGTAGTTGTGAAAATATGCAAAATTAAAGATTAGAATTTAAAAAAAACAATTATATTTCCTTCTAACAAAAATAAGGGTTGAAACTTAAGATTTTATTGAATTTTCTTGGTGATAGCTGCCCTTTAATCACCTTATGTTTTCTCCGAGCCTCTTGGGGAGTGTTGCTGAAACTTTCTGCAGTGCCTAGGATCTGTCCTGTGACGTCACGGAAGCTGTCCTGGTAAGGCGAGTGCCTGACTCAGTAGCATGAAAAAACCCATTAAAGGCAGTTAAATAGTTCACCAAGAATGTTGTTACAACTCTGTTTCAATTTGGCGGAGAGCGCCGCCTGTCTTAACTTTGGTTTTCAATATAGAAATTAACTGGAGAGAACTGGAAATAATTCCTATCAGTTAACAATGTTGAAAAATGACAAAACACGCTGAAGGAAAATTTATGAGGTATAATTAAATATGCCTCCGCCAATTTGCGCAGAATTGCTTCTGTAAGCAATTATGCTTTCAACTAAATAGTGAACTGATTGAAAAAACTAAATAAAAAAAAGTTGAGAAATATTGTCATGAACAGTATTTCAATTAAGCAAAAAAAAAACAATTACAATAATCAGGCACAAACAAAAGTGAAATCAATAAATTTATACAGATAATCAAAAAGCTATTATTGTCTGAAAGTCATTTTCTAACTTAAAAATCAGTTTAATTCAAGAATAAAGGTAATGACGAATTTAAATCGAAAGAAAGAAACAAAACAAACAAACAATTATGATCTTGTACCCACCACGATCGAGAAAGGCTTGAGAAGGTGCTGTTTAAATAACGAAGTGACGATAAAATGCTTATATAGGCCAAACAAGAACTAACTAAGCTTAATTCTGATTCCCCATATAATTCATACCACCCGATAACGATACCAGAGAAAATTAGACTGAGTACTCTCCCACATTATAGACAGTTTTGGGTATTAACTTCTGAAATTGCTACCTCTAACTAGAACCTAAATGTGAACCCTATAGGCCAATTTGAATAAATCCGAAATTCAATAACCCCTGCTTTTGTCGGATCATGTCCTTTTTTTCTCTTATCCAAGAGCCTTAAGCTCCAAAAAAACACTATCCCACATTACGTGGTATGTGAAATGATACTAGACCGATATCAGATAATCACGAGCTTATTTAACATACCCACGGCAAAAAACAACGTGGTATGCTAAACGATAGTAGGCAGATATCAGAGATTCACAAACTTTGCAGCTTTGTTCTGCCTACAGACTTTTCGATATAGAAAACTTGGAATAAAAATCAGATAACGCAAGAAATAAAGAAAATTTCAAGCCAACATTCTCAACCTCTCGTCTTCCGATCTTTAAGCATAAAATATGAGCTGCATATGTGAAATTATTTAACAGTTTTAAATAATATATTCTACTGCTGTATTTATGTAGATTCAACCCATAATATTAATTTTCATTTTATATAAACTAGATAATTATCGACTGATATATTTAAGACACAAATTAGTTTTAAATAACCTTGATGGGCAACATAAAAATTCAGTTTTTATTAATATTTTCGTACTATTTAATGCGGAATTTTCCACACTGTTGCTACCAGGTCGGTTCAGACTGTAATTCAAAATAGGTTGAAGATGAAAAGTTATTATTTCAAACAAAAAATAACGGAGTTGTTAAAATTACCGTAACAACTTTCAAATTGTTTATAGGTCTTTGATCAGTGTTTTATAATATAGTTTCTTTAGTCAAAGTCAAAGTCAAAAATGCTTTATTAGTACAAGATAATGTTTTCATTCACAAAGCAGGTTAAAATAATTAAACAAAGTATTCCATAAAATACAGGAACAAGACAAAAACAATTTTAAAATAATCTAAAAAATAAACTAATTTAAAGAATAAAATAACATTAAATAAACAAATTGACATCAAACAAACATCAATATACATGTTATATACTAACAATATTAAAAATGCCAAGAAATATAACCTTAAAATATAGACACATAGAGAAAAAACTATAAATAAAATAATAATGAATTTAATATTAATATACGAAGATAAAGTCCCCTAAGCATTTATCTCGACATTCGCCTGCCAGCGCAGGGATGTCAGTCAAAGGAGTCGGCATAAAACTCTGCCACAGTGTAGTAGGCCTTACTCACCAATAACCATTTTAAGTGACTTCTAAATAATCGCAAAACATGCAGAGATTTAATATCTGCCGGGAGATGATTATAGATTTTTTTACTTTCGTAAATTAATGATTTTTTGGTAAGGGTGCTTGTAGGGATAGGAAGAAGAAGATTATTAGCGCCACGAGTATTGTGCAGTCCAGGAAGACGTTCCATCGAACCTATGTTCTTGTGGACTAAAGTGGCAGTCTGGAGAATAAAGAGAGATGTCAATGTTAAAATCTTCTTGTCTATGAAAATTGGACGACATGATTGCCTTTGACTAACCCCCACGATGTAACACACTGCTTTCTTCTGAAGAACAACCAAGATATTCAGCAAATACTGGCTACTCATGCCCCAGAATGGTATGCCGTACCTCAAGTGTGAATCGAACAAAGCAAAATACACATCTCGTGCCACTCCAGAACCAAGTGCGACCCTAGCAGCTCTCACTGCAAAACATGCAGATGACAATCTCTTGCTTAGGTTAATAATGTGACCCCTAAAACGTAACTCACAGTCAATGAAAACTCCCAGAAACCTAGCAGCAACCCTTACATCCACTGGTTCTTTGCCCAAACTCAGCCCCGCCATGTCACATCTGAAACCCATCACATGGGTTTTATTAATATTTAAGGAAAGTTTGTTACAATCAAACCAGGCCTTTATCTCCAATATGTCTCCGGATACATTCTGTCTCAAAGCATCAACAGAGTCATTGCACCATACAACAGAGCTGTCATCCGCAAAAAGCGTAAAACGACCAGATATCCGGACACTAACAAGATCGTTAATGTAAATTAAAAACAGAAGGGGTCCCAGAACAGATCCCTGTGGCACCCCATTTCCGATATCTAAAACTGTTGACTTACAACCTGACAGAACAACAAACTGCCGTCGATCCTCCAAATACGAGCGAAACCAAGCAAGAGAAGAGCTCCTAAATCCATACAACTCAAGCTTGGAAAGCAATATTTCATGGTTAACGCAGTCAAAGGCCTTGGTAAGATCACAGAATACCGCAGCCACTGCCCTACCATCATTAAGATCGCGGTAAACGCTAGTGAGCAGATCAAAAATAGCATCGTGGGTTCCCAAGGAACCCTGAAACCCAAATTGCCTTGACGATAAAAGATTGTGTAATTGAAGGAAACTCCATATTCTGCCTTTAACGATCGTTTCAATTACTTTGGATACAGTCGAAAGCAAAGATATCGGACGATAGTTAGAAGGATCCTGAAAGTTGCCACCCTTATGCAAAGGAATAACCTTGGCTGATTTTAGGCAGGAAGGAAATCTACCTGTCAACCACGAATCGTCGATACCAAATGCCAAGACCTCCAATGCATCATCAGGCAATGCTCGAAGTAATTCGCAAGATATTTCATCGTCACCACACGACTTAGAATTCTTAATATCACCAATTGCTTCATAGATCTCACACTCTAAAACAGGGGTAAAGCAAAACGAATCTGCAACAGATACGTGTGCGAGATAATTTAGAGGATTCCCCGAGGTTGAAATTTTATCAGTCAAACTACCAGCCACACTACAATAAAATGAATTAAATGTGTTGGGATCTACATCCATTTCGCGACAACCATGCTGCATGGAACGGTTACACACTTCTCCCACAATAGACCAGGATTCCTTTTGCGTATTTTTAGCCTCCGACAGCCTACTGCTGTAGTGAAGTTCCTTAGCTGCTTTCACCAATCGACGATAAATATTACGATATCTATTGCAATAAGATACAAAATCGGGATTGTTTAGGAAAAACTTTTTAATGGTATTAAGGCAGCGCAAGTTTCTAGCAGAAATTCTTAAACCCTCCGTAAGCCAAGGTTTCTTCTTTCTTGTCTTATGCTTGATCCATCTCAATGGAAATGCTCTGTTAAAAACATCCAATACAACAGAATGGAACGATACCAAAGGCTCTGGAGACTGCCTTATTCCCAACCAGTTAACATTCTGACACAACTGACGAAATTTACAAAAATTACCACTACTAAATATTCTTCCTCTTCTTCGTTGAGTCTTATTTTCAACGTTAAGGTGATCAAAAATAGCTAAAACTGCTTCATGATCAGAAATACCGGCACCCACAACTGAACAACACACAACACTACAACACTTTAAGAGTTGTGTTGTGTATTATGGATGGTTAGCTTTTACTTAATTCCACTCAGAGTTTACACTGCAATCTAACTACTTGACAGATTTTACTTTGAAATGATCTTTCTTAGAACTTTGACAAATTTATCGTAGATTCAACTTTTATTAATTTAGGTTGGTAAACCCCAAGTCTACGCACATGTGTGCTGCGAAACTCGGGTTTAGGTAGGAAATAGGGTTGCAGGTCAGGACCATAATAAAGTCTGCAAAACTGGTGGTTCGATTGGGTATTTATATAACAAAGTGTGCTGATCGTTGCACGTTTAAGGTTAATAGTAGCTTGCGTTGACCGCTCGCGTTGTTTATAATTTGTCTTGAATGTTGACATAACATTTGTCCAAGTTTAAACTTGAGACAGGGTAAAATTTATTTAGTAGTTTTTTCATTTTACTTGTTCAGAATATTAATAACAGTAATTAAAATAAAAATAAATACAGTGGTGATTTCTTTCATAAAAAAGTTCACCCTTTTAGAAGCCGTGGAGTCCGCTGGAAAATTAGAGTACGGAACTGAGTAATTTAGTGTGTACCTTCAATAATTAGCTTTTCCAAACTAAGGCGTCTTTATTATAAAAATATTTTTTTTCGTATATAATATAACGAGTGCATTGAAAATTATCGGTAATTTTTGGGAAAGCAGCATGAGCTTGCTCCAAATTGCGTGAATGCTGATTTCCCAAAAATTACCCATAATTTTCAATGCACGAGTTATATTCGTAGGAGAACTTCATGAACCAAATTTGCAATGAATGGAAATTTGACGTTGTTGTGACATAAAAGTGGCTGGTGACATATTTTCATAGATAAGGTGGAATTAAACACTACTAATTATGTCCTTAGCAACTAAATAACAAAATAACTTTAGTCAAACAAGCAAGAAATATGTCACGTTTCGGCAATATTTCGATGGATAATTAATTAGCCCTAAATATCGCAAATTTAACGCCAGTAAATACTAGACGATCTAAGTCGTCTATATGGTTGCAGTTCAATTATTTTGCAAAGAAAAGTCATATGTTTTGGACCGAGACACATCTGAAGAACATTTAGTGGTAATAATGAAGGACTGGGCATCCAATATGAGAAAACAAAATGGTGAAGAATATAAGGAAGCCGTTGTAACTGTGGAACGTAACTGCGAAATTATTAAAAGAAAAGAACTTCAATGAATACGGTAGGAAAATAGACCCTTTTGGTAATTTTTCAGTTTAACAACCATTGGAATTTTGTAAAAACACTTCTTGCTTCTTTATTTAGACACTTTTAAAAGACGTTTTTGACCATTAAAATATTGCGCAGTTGTTTGGTTTTCCGACAAAAAAGCATCAAAGTTCGACTTTTGAGGAGCTGAAATGTGCAAATCATGACATTTTTGTCATCTGACGTAGGAGGATTATTGCAATGTTGTCAAAGGTTGCACCTTTTCTTACGAGGTAAAGAAACGCTAACCCAAATTCATGTATGCACAACCAAAAAAGAACTAACATAAGCTAACCGAAGCTAACCCAAATTAATGTAAAAATAAATCACTTCTTTGGTTAATTGATGTAAGTTTAGATAATTATTGGATTAGTTTGGGTTAGAAATCATAGATTTTTTATATTTCTATGCATAAAAAAATAAATTTGATAGGAAATGGATCAGTGGAAACAAGATTTTCTGCCTATTTTTATAATTTTGGTTAATAGGGTGGATCAACTTTCGCTTAGCTGAAATCAGTTATGTAAGTAATATTTGTTTATTTAGTATAGAGCAATCTCCCCAAATACAAGATCATAAAAAAAAATCTGCGGATATGCATCATTTTAATTTTTTTAACTCTAGAAAAACTGAAATCAGTTATATGAAAACATGTTTGCGCGAAGCACAAGCCTTTCTTCACGCAAGCCTAGGCAAAACAATTTCGGTTAGCTTGGGTTTGCTTTAGTTAGTTTGGGTTAGCTTTAGTTAGTTTGGGTTAGCTTTGGTTAGTTTAGGTTAGCTTTGGCGAGCCTAGGCGAAACAAATTCGGTTAGCTTTGGTTAGTTTGGGCCCGTTTCGTCTCGTTAAGCCACTACGCACTTGAGTTCGGTTAGCTTGGGTTTGTTTTGGTAAGTTTAGGTTAGCTTTGGTTAGTTTAGGTTAGTTTGAGTTAGCTTTGGTTAGTTTAGGTTACCATTGGTTAGTTTAGGTTAGCATTGGTTAGTTTCGGTTAGATTCGTCTCGTTTAAACCACTACGCACTTGCGTGAAGACAGGCTTGCGCTTGCGTGCCATGGCGAAACAATTTCTGTTAGCTTAGGTTTATTTTGGTTAGTTTGGGTTAGCTTTGGTTAGCCAACTACGACTAACCCAAACTAACCGACGCTAACTCAAATTAATGTAAAAATAAATCACTTCTTTGGTTAAATGTTGTTAATATGGGCAATTATTGGATATAGCACCATCATAGATATTCGCGATTTTTTATATTTCTATGCATTAAAAGAGTAAATTTGAAAAGAACTAGATCGGAAACAAAATTTTCTACATATTTTTATAATTTTAGCTAATTGGATTATAACTAATCCAATTACTAAAAGCGCGCTTTTCTTTTAGTAGTTAGATTGGGTTAGTTTTGGTTAGCTTGGGTTAGTTTCGGTTTGCTTCCGTTAGTTTCGGCTAGATTCGGATAGCTTTTTTTAGCTTGGGTTGGTTTAGGTTAGTTTGGGTTCGCTTTGGTGAGTTTTGGTTACCTTGCGTTAGTTTTGGTTAGCTTGAGTTAGTTTCGGTTTGCTTCTGTTAGTTTGGGTTAAATTGGGTTAGTTTTGGTTAACTTTCTTTCTCACACACTTTATGCATTACACGAGATAGATTATGTGATTGTTTCAAATAATTAATTTCGTGCATTTACTTTTCAGTAAAATAATATTTTTGTTGCAGATGGATGTATATTTATTTTTTAAACAAATATAACCACTTCAAAATCATTGGATAGAGCCTCATTATAATTTTACCAAAATTGTTAAAAAAATGCAAAAAATTTTGTTTTCGCTGGTTTTTCTTTCAAATTTACTTCTTTAATGCATTAGAAAAGCTAGAAACGTAAAATATCGTGAATTTCTATTTCTATCCAACTGTGGCCTTAGTTTGGGTTAATACAATACATAACAGTGAATGGTACGTTTCATTGTGTGTATTTGCATCATTCACCTGAATAAAAGAGAGAAAAAGGCAATCACTGTGCACCATTTTCAATAATGAATTTTGGTAACAAATTTACAGCGAAATTTTTAAAGAGAAATCTGACAACAGTGAGCTTTTGACAAATTAAACATTGAAGTTTTGGCTACTGACAGTGACAAGAAGGAGGATATATTTACTTATTTACAACTAATAATTTTATTTAAACAGGCTGTCAGTCGCTTTGAGTTAGAACCGAAATAAAACGTGGACCTCTTGTTCTTCTAATTAATATTTTCAGACGTGCATGGACTATATTTCTAGTGCTTTTTTTGAAGTGGTTCGGCAAGAGTAATGGCGATTGTAGTGCGCCAACAAATGTGGACAGAAAATTATTCAATTACATACGTTTTCCATGCTTTGCGCACCATTTAATGGTATAGACTGTATTCTGGACATTGCTTAGAATCAGTGAATATTTGTTTTAAGTCTGTAATTGAATGGTTGTTAAACTGAAAAATTACCGACCTTTTTACTGATATTTCCTTCAAACCTGTAACAGATGCTCGAAATGCTACCAGAAAAATAATACAAAAAAAGGCCGAAAAAGGGTCAACCGGCGCGGTAGCCTTTAATTATTAACAGCAAATTATGGGATGAAAACACACCGGAAGGGCTGCAAAAGAAGTTTTTCCATTTTGTTTCTTTTGAGCTTGCTTGGCGTGGCGGTGAAGCTGCAAACTGTTTATTAGAATTTTTTAAGGAGGATGGTTTGGATCGACTTGAATATAACCCAATTTTTTCGAAAACTGCCCAAGCTGGACAGGAATATCAACAGGTAGTAAAGTTAAGTACACCAATCATTCGCATAGATCAGCAGTAGATAGCCATTTATCACAAAAGGGAGTTGATTTTTCAAGAATAGTGAAAATGACAGGTCATTCGAATATAAGCTCAACCAAACTTTATTTGCAATTAAACTCAGAGTTTCACAATACACTTGTGAGTACAATGAGGGAAGCTGGAACCTCCATCGAAGGGCAAATGGAGGCGCCCCATTAACCCTCGACGTTAAGTAGAAATCCCATTGTTATTAATTATAACAACTGTGTTATTAATTGCCAGAATTTGAATACTAAATAATTTGTTTTATAGATTTGTTTTTCTGAAATAAGCCGAACTAAATGAATGCTTATTACTTTATTTCATTGAATATGACTTTGACAGAAAAAATATCGCGATAATTTTTTCTTGACAATCAAATAACTATGGTGACATCTACCAAAATAGTAATTTTAATTGTTAGAATATACATTTTTGCGGGTGAATGAAATTCGACCAAATTGTTGCACTCAATTGAATGAGAAAAGAATATATTTCATAATGATCCATCTAAATATCTAGATTTAGAACTCTGGTTAAACTTCTTGCACCAGAAAAGAGCTTAATTACATAGAAGCCTGTAAAATATTAAAGGGTCCATTTCACATATATCACGAAATGACGTTTAATGGTTAATTTTAATCTTACTCATGATCAAATTAATTTAATATGTTCGACACACTAATTTAAATTATCTGTCTCTTACAACACTGCACCTGAATATTAAATTTAATATTTAGCAGAACATTTCTCGCTAACAAATTTAATATTGCATACGTTTTAATTATTTACGTTCTAGCTGCCCTTACTGAAATTCATGTTTAGTAATTGCTTTTGGTACCTGACTTTTTCTTTGTTAGATTTATGAAATTTTAAAATTTATTTTATAGTTGAGGTTCGAAAATGGGGCGAAGGGTAATAAACGTTGCTCTATATTTAATATTTGTGACTATTTAGATTCTATGTATTTTAGTCATAAATAATAAATGTAATATTCAATTTAATATACATTAAAATACAGAATTTAAAGAAATATAAAACGAAAGCAACTATATTTGATAAAAATTCTTTCTATTTAATATTTTTTATAATCCAACTGTGATATGTTGATACAGGTAAAAGCCGTATGTTACGTGCGTCATTAGATATTAGATATACAGGGCGGCCAAGTTAAGGTGTCCCAAGCAGCATTTTCCCGTCTATCAACTAAAATAAGCGTCTGAGTGCACCAGAATGGTGCTTATTTTTGCATTTCAAATGCCCAAATATATTCAAATAACTAATTTTAGCAATTTATTGGCAGTATAAACTTTAACACGTCAAGTATAAAAGAAAAGTTTTACTTTTAGCACTGTCCAATGTTCTTGCAAAAATTGATTTTTAATGATATATTTTTTACGGGTACGCCCATAATTAGATCTGTCACCTATTTGTTAACAATTAGAGAATTTATAATTATTTTGCTTTATTAAATGGTAAAAACCAGAAAAATAAGGGGTAAAGTAGGTACCTACTTACCGATGAAATGTTATCCTAAGTTCTGAATTTGTTGGAGTTTTAGAAGGGCCACAAGCTGCACAACTAACCATGTTTACTTTGCTTCTTTAATCCAAAATACACACCTTTACCATTAAATATATAATTAAAACACTATATGAATTAACGCAATATCTCCAATAATATTACTAAAGAAATAAACAATGTTTCAAATGAAAGTAAATCGCAAAAAATAGCTTTAAACACAAGAAATATCATCAAAACATAGGAAGCATCCAAACATAACGTCAGAATGAGTCATATAATATAATATACTATACTGTCATGCCTTATTTAAAACGAATCCAACTCCAAATTTGCAAAAATTCATTTTCATTTTATTTACTCAGTCGTTTAAGTACTAAAAAAGCATTACTGGCAAGAAAAATCCCAAAAAAAAAAAATCGTAAATGACATCAATTTACAGACAATTTTACAAAATATCTTAAGGCCCACTAATTTATTAGATATTTTAGTGTTATTTTAAAGGCAAGCTGTAGGATTTAACGGATAACATTTTTAACATTATGTTTGATACTTTTCCATTTCAAATATGAAAATTAAACTTCTGTATGTAAATTTCAGGTGCCTAAACTTATATGTTTACATTAACATTTAGATACAAAAATTATCAAAATAAAAAAAAAACAGAAAGTTCCGTTTCTTTTCCGGATAAGTGCTGCTTTTTACATACCTCGTAAGCATAATTTAGAATAATTGTCAACTGGTGATGTTTTTTATTTAAAACTTCACCTTACCTATTAACCTAGAAAACAGGTATAATTTTCCAAAAAATTAATGGGAAAACATAGAACATATTATAGCTAAAACAAAATTGTTCACACACCACTTTTTCTTGGTATTTTCCCAAGATTTCCTTATATAGGTATTTAGCTAATAAAATGAAGTTTACACATCTGAAATTTATCCTAAGGAATTTAATTTTCATATTTCGAATATACCTAAAATATCTAGCAAAGTTAAAACATTTAAAAGATCCGCAAAAAACGCACGTATTTTTAAATACATGTTGGCAATATTTATAAATTATAACTTTTTTTGAGATCACTGTACCAGTAAGTAATAAACAACAAAACTATATAAATACATAGTATAAGTACTTGTTTTTTTGTTGTGCAATCATTTTAGGAGACGCCACTGGTAATCTGGGTCGCCATATGCAAGAACCAATCCGGTCTAATGTCAATATGTATTTTGCTCCTTCCTTCCTATTCTTTATTCATTGGTTTTCGACATATTCGCATTTTAAATAGTGGTCTCGTATTGTAGTTGCCTAATTCACGGCCACCTAAGAACTGGAATCTAGAATATTTATTTTTGAATATAACTGCTTAGTTAAAATGCGAATATGTCGAAAACTATTACATTTAGGTATAGGACATGTTATAGAAAAAATATTCAGGATTTTTAGGAGATTCTAAAAAACGAATAATATACAGGGTATTTCATTTAAAAATATATAACTTTAACCTGTAACTCATTTCTGCAACACCTTGTATATATATAAATGAATTCTGCAAATAGCTTACATTATTCTGCACAACTTTTGTATTTAACAATTTTGTCTAATGCGAAAAACAAAAAGTTAAGAGGGGGGGACATTATAAATGATCACCGTGTACACACAATGCAAGTTGCAGACACAATGCAAATTGGAGACACAAAGGGCAAGTTGGAAGTACGATAATCACAAAGTAAGAGGCCGATTGGAAATTTATAAAAGATTTTGTGATCTACGTATGACTCGTTGGTAAATAATATATTTCTGTAAAAAGCCAACGAATCCACTTTTTAAAGCATATTTGCACCTGGAAAATAATGAAATTTCGTAAAAAATTTCTTTTCTAAATATCTTTTTAATAAAATACAACCTTATGTCATAATAATTATACAGTACTAAAGCAAAACGCATATGCAATTTGCTCTTTATAGTTTAAAACAGATAAAATATTAAGTATATCCTCCCCTAGATAAAGACACAGTTTTAATATTAGCGTATTTCAAGAATATGAATCTAGATATATTTTTTTTCTAATGTTCATATTTTTTATAAAATTCTCTGCTTTTTGAGAAACTTCAAAAATTATAACTAAATAATGCATATTTTGATTTTTATATTTATATCAACAAAGAAAAAATATGAAAATAATTCAATTATTTAGGTTCAATTAATTCAAATCGATTATACTTACTAAATACATCCCTTTTGCTATACGAATAACAAGGTTAATAAATGAAACAGAAAGATCGGTGAACAGAAAGGTCGGCTTATTGCTCTAAAACGCTTTCTATAATTTGTTTGCATAAAAGTTCGAGAAAAAAATTATCTCAAGCAAATCAAATTAATTATATGGTGGTACCCACGGTACTCGGTGTTACTTAAAATTATACTTGACGGTAGCCATTAAATATAGCGACCAATTGAATTACTTGGAATAATTTGCTTTATTTGAAGTAATACTTGAGCATACTGATTGAATTCAAAGCTATACATTTGGTCTAAATTTTAAATTACGTTAAAAAGGAAGCGAAATGATGCATCTGTTATATCGGTTGGGAAAGAAGCCAACCAATTAAAATTAAATCGTTTACCTGTTGCGCTACGTAAACAAAATTACCGGTTATGCAACAAGTCCAATGGGCGATATATGATTATCAATAATTTGATTATTGATTAATTGATTGTATATATACAGGGTGTCCGGAAATAGCATCGCCAAATTACAGATGGTGATTCTACATAAGACAACATGAAAATTTTTTCATATGAACATGGGTCCGAAAATGCATAGTTTCCAAGATACAGGGTGTCAAACTTTTTATAAAAAATCAGTTTTTTGTTAATATCTCTATTATGATTTTACTGACTTTGTTGAAATTTTGCAGAGTTATCTGTATTAATAAGGGGCTCATTTAGCCTTAATTAGATTAAAACTTTAAAGTCCAGTGGCGTCCCGGACGGCATCATCCCGAATATTATTGACAAAAAAAAGTGTGCGCCGCTGACTTTTTCAAACATTTTTTATTTTTATCGTATTAAGCAACTAAAACTACAATATTTTTGATTCTTGAGTTGTTTTCGTATCTTGCTTCTTTTTCGATAAAAAAAAGTAAAAACCAGTTTATTACATTTCCAACCTTTTTTGATAAAATCAATATTTTTATTTATATCTTAAATATGCTATTACCGATTTTGCTGAAATTTAATAGTGTTATCTGTAGTAATAGGCGGCTCATTTAGCCTTAGTTAGATTAAAAATATAATGTTCAGTAGCGTCCCGGAGGCATCATACGGAATATTATTGGCAAATAAATGTGCGCCACTGATTCTTTTAAACATTTTATATTCTTTTCGTATTAAGCAGCTAAAAATACAACAATTTTATTCTTGAATTGTTTTCGTATCTCGCTTCGTTTTCTATAAAAAAAAATAAAAACCAGTTTATTACATTTCTTTAGGGCACCAAATTCTACATCAAACGCTGTAATAAACTAGTTTTATTTTTTTCTCAAAAACGAAGCAAGATACGAAAACAATTTAAGAAACAAAAAGGTTGTATTTTTAGTTGCTTAATACGAAAAAGATATAAAATGTTTAAAAGGGTCAGTGGCGCACATTTCTTTGTCAATAATATTCGGTATGCCCCCAGGGACGCCACTGGATATTATATTTTTAATTTAATAAACGCTAAATGAGCCTCCTGTTACTACAGATAACCGTATTAAATTTTAACAAAATCGGTGAAAGCATATTTAAGATATAAATAAAAATATCGATTTTATCAAAAAAGTTTGGAAATGTAATAAACCGGTTTTTACTTTTTTAATCGAAAACGAGGCAAGATACGAAAACAACTCAAGAATCAAAAATATTGTATTTTTAGTTGCTTAATACGAAAAAGATATAAAGTGTTTGAAAAAGTCAGCGGTGCACACTTTTTTTGTCAATAATATTCGGTATGCTGCCCTCCGGGACGCCACTGGACTTTATATTTTTAATCTAATTAAGGCTAAATGAGCCCCTTGTTACTACAGATAACTCTGCCAAATTTCAACAAAATCAGTAAAATCATATTTATGATATTAACAAAAAACTGATTTTTTATAAAAAGTTTGACACCCTGTATCTTGGAAACTATGCATTTTCGGACACATGTTCATATGAACAAATGTTCATGTTTTTTTTATGTAGAATCACCCTCTGTAACTTGGCGACGCTATTTCCGGACACCCTGGATAAAAAATAAAGCGAATTAAAATTAACGTTAAACAATCAAATTCAAATTCAAATTCAAATGTTTTATTTGCCCATATAAAATTATAAAATACAGTTATAAATCTAATTAAAATTTTGACAAAAAGGATTAATTCCCGATTATAGAAACCGTTAATCTGTTGATACAGATGAAATAACCCTTAAAAATCTAATTTATATAAAAAAATCCAAAAAAAGCTAATAATAATAAGGAAATCAGTTACTAAACTACCCAAAACATGGCCATGTTCCTTTTATATTTCTTGAATTCACTAGGAAGTTATTAAATTAATATTGTAATTGAAATACGTTAAAAAAGAGACTCACATTGCATCTAAGATGGTATTATCTAAACCTAACTAATGTTTCCAATTTTGTGTATTGCGTTCTAAATATAGGCCACTTTTTATTGCCTCGCCTATTGTATCCAGAAGTTGGGTTGCCAAAAAAATGCTTATCGACATTACGCATTAAACGTGTTTTGCTTCTTGAGATTTTGATTTAAAAATATTTCGAATTGAGTGGTATTGATTAAATTTCAAAATAAGCCACATAAAGGAATGCTATTGCCTCATATTAATCATAGTACATAGTTTATTAACATTTCCCCAATTATTATCTGTTTTTTGTAGTGATCTGGTAGTCTGTTTTGATAATATACTTTATATTGTTGCCCTGCGGAAAAGGAGAAGAAAGTCACATATGCGCATATGTAAATATTATTTATTAAGTGGGTTTAAGGAGTTTGGCTTCGAAAACTGTCGTTAACCTTAAAATTAAATGTATACCTTGTATGGGTGTAGTCAATTCTAATTCCAATGCATTCTATACCGATTCCCTATGGTACCTAGACTTTATTGGCCAAATCCCTAGACAGTTTATCTTTGTTTTCTTTATTTATTTTGGCGTTTGGCAAATTTCCCTTTCAAGTGGCTTGAATTTTTAACTTTTCTAAAGTGCAAATAAAAACGAAGACAAGCTCGCGATATGTTATTTTGGGACATTAATTTGACGTTACCTTGTTTTGTAGTTGTTACTGCATGATGGAAGTTTATTATAGCCATATACCATCAGGCAGTGCTAATTATTTCACATCTAATTTTTTATATAATCCTGTAGATGTAGAAAATTTCTGTAGGGGTCTTATTGGATGGGACACGGGAGCTCCTAGGAGAGTAGCTACTATCGTGAAGGCAAGAAAATATGTAATATTGAAAGACGCAGTAATAGGCGCGAAAGATGAAGAACTGGTTAAAAACTGTAATTTTTCCTATTGTTCTAAAATGTTTCATGAAATTGCATGCGTTTCGAGGATCAACAACGGCTGGGCGAACAGTAGTAATATTGTAATTGAAATACATTAAAAAAGAGACTTACATTGCATCTAAGATGGTGTTATAAACCTAACTAATGTAGTCACTTTTGATTATAAAAAAACTTTAGAATTTCCACAGGTTAACGTGAAGTTGAATTAACGTCTATATATTAATAAAAAAAGACGAAAAATAAAAATATCAGCTCTGAAATGCCGACATTTTTCTTCCTTAGTGAAGAATTATATATGCAAAGATAAAAACAGTTTAGATATTGTCCATATAATGGCATAAATGCTTAACTAACTCCACGATTCGTTCTGCTAGGCTAATCATCAAGGACCCATAGGCAGGCAGCTTTTCAGGTAACGCTGAGAAGGAAACGTACACGATGGAACACAATGGACCACAAAAAGGGCTCCACGCCTACACCTCGAACTGTGAGTTTCTGCAGTTTTTCCCCTTTACGAGGTACGTCGTTTAACGGCTGAGCTATTTCAGCAAAATTTTAAATGAATTTTAATGAATTCGCTGCAATAATTAGCAAAAGCGTTTTACTTCATCTGAATTCTTTGGAATTGGATACTAAGACATTACCCTTTTTTCCGGATCAGGAGATATGCCTTCGTTACCTAAGTACAGGATCTCCTTTCCTAAAAATATCCGCGAAATTAGCACACATGTTTTCAATCCAAGATTTCTCCTCGTTATTAGCTGACTCTGTGTTCTAGTAATCTATCGATACTCTCGACTGAAATGCTATTTTTGCCAAAACTACATACTCCATAATTAGGTAGACTTTTTATTTTTGGCTGAAACTTCCGAAGTTTAACTTCTCGTTCGTTTACGTTTATAATCCTAACTGGAATCCTATTATTTTCCAGTTTTACAATAATACTAGCAACAACCAGTCCTTCACTCACTTCATCATTCAGTATCACGTTCATCTATCTCATCCGTGTAACAATATTTAATTACTTCAAGTCGTGGGGGTATTATTGTCGTATGATAGTCATATTTTGACTGTAAGGGTATGGTTACTCTATTATTTTTACTACAAAAGGAAATTAAAAAATTCTCGTAATCAATTTCTGCTCCGTATCTCTACAGTCTGCTATCATCAGACTTATCAACAGTAAAAAATTCGTTATTAAATTTCTCAGCATTTACCATAAATGAAATATTTGTCGAACCTACTGATAATGTTGAACAAGAAATTTATTTTATATTAATTTTCTTAGTTGTGTTTATGATTTCGCGCTTACTCAAATATTCAGCAAAAATGCAACCAATACTCGCCCCGGTATCAATTAAAAATTACAACACGTCCGTTTCATATGCATATGTAATTTAACGCGTTAATATCTAAATTAAATACTTCTGATTTATTAACATTATAACTTTCGAGAAAACCGCTGATGGACGATTTGTCTGTTTATTATTCTCATCGTTTTCCATGCTGTCGGCAAAATAAGACCTAGGTGTTCGAAAATGTTCTCGATTTCGCCCATTTCGTCGGAGTAGAGACCGTCCCCGACCTTGTCCTTGATATTGATTTGATTCCATCTGTAGAGTATCATGAAAACACTCCGTATTTCACAAATTAGACCAGGGAAGGTAATCAGTCCGGGTCGAGGTTTAAGCGAAGGTTATTTATATTATCTGGTACACGTAATATTATTGTTTCAATTCAACTAACGCGCTATCAAACTCCGACAACAAGGATGACTTAACCTTGACGACCTTGCACTGTTATTATAATAATATATACAAGTCTTGAACCTACATCACCTATATATATATAGGAGATTAAAAGACTGAGGAACAATCGGTATCAGTTAGTATAAGCCGCATTATACAACATAATATAATGATAATCATAGCGAGAATTTTAAGTAATAATTAATGTGAATACAGAACACAAATATTACCCGCAGTATTATTCAAATGAATAAAAGAGTTCTACACGTTGATGGAAATTAAACTTTTGGCTTACACTATGATGATTAACTTTTATTTATTTATTTATTTATTTATTTATTTACGGGTACAGTGCCCATTACAAGAGTTTCAACAGTTTCCTTAACACTATAACTTAAATAGAAAATAAAAACATGAACATCTAACAATAAATCGTTTAAAAGGTTAAATCACAGTTATTTAAATCGAACACAACATCTTCACATTCAAGGACGTCACAGAAGGTATCACAGGAAAGAGTAATCAGCAGGGCTGGGTGATGTCTGTCACACTTTAAAAAAGGTTCGTCCACACACCCAACAGTGTCATCATAATTATGGCTAAATACAAGTTCAAGAATAACTCCGTTGGCATCAGGTTTAGAAATGGAAAGGTTTCCACAACACTTTCAGCAGCAGGATAATTACCTGACGTCATAGCTCCCATTGAGTCGTTTGACCAGGATATTTTAGGGAGGTTGTAACCTCCAGTAATACACATGGTATAATCTTCATAATCTTGGGCTGCCCGTTCCACTGTAGCACAATGCTTCTCATATACTTCACCTGAGGAGCCAGGGGGAATATAAAGACAGCAAAGTAACTTCTTTATTTTTCCCATCTCAATAGACACCCAAATTACTTCAGAGCATTCACTTTCCAAGTTAATCAATCTCGACTTCAAACTTATTTTGACTGCTATTAGTACTCCTCCATTTCTATTTTTTCCTGTTTCATGAACGTTTCTGTCTCTGCGATACACAATGTAATTATCCAGACCCAGCTCACGGTTCAGAAAATCCTCATTTAATGATGTTTCGGTGAACATTATTGCATCATAGTTGTAGTTGGAGGTACTGTTGCAGAGATCAAGTAGTTTTGTACGTAGTCCATTAACATTTTGATAGTAAATTTGGAGGGTATTTATTGTCATATTCGAGGGCCTCGGTTGTAATGACGCCCCCTTAAAAAATGCTTTCCAGTGTTGGTAGCCGGTCTGATGTCACTTACAGTGACATATTCAGGCCAAAAACTTGCAACTCCTAACTGGCCTCCATAATTTGGATTTACTCCAATTTTAAAGGAGCTATAATAATTCCCTGTGGGCCGATTTGTCAACCCTACTGACAAAAAACCATTTCTTCTCAGCAACTCCTGCAAACGTCTGAGTATTATTAGAATGATGTTGTATAGGCTGGTTTCGTTCAATCGGTTTCACTCCAGAGAATCCAGTTGCTACATTATTTGATTTAATATTATTTGAGTATAAAGTATTTACCTTTGCGTTATTTATCGCCCTATTTACTTGACTAAGAGTTACTTTTTCAGTTGATCCAGTTGTGTTTATATCCATTTTGGTTTTGTTATTGTTTTGAATCCCATCGTCAACTTTTAGGGTTATGGTTGCTGATTTCTTCTTCTTCTTACCTCGCGGGGAGCAGGTACTACCAGAAGAAGAGATAGAAGATTTCGCATTTACGCCGGTATGAACGGGTGGATTTGCGCAGACGTTGGCATTTTCTGCTTCTGCTCCGATGGACAGTCGTGGGGAACAGAAACCGACGGGGAAGAAGGGGGATCATTGTTTACAATGTTTTCGCTTGTTTTTCTATTCTTTATGGTCAACTTTACCTGGAGTTTTTCCACTTTTTCTTCAAGGAAGACTATTTTCTCTTGGAGGAGGTCATTTTTTTCGCGCAACTCCAACACTAGCGTCTTTAGAAGGCCGACATTCTTGAGGTCATGCGTAAGAGCATCTGCGACCTCGCCATTGTTGTTAAAACATTTAGGACACTTTACACTCATTGTATCTACTATTACAAAGCCATGACATCGAGTAATACACTGACTGTGATAACATTTTCCACAATCGACACAATTTACACAGTACTTCACTTTTTTAGAACAAATACTTTGCGGAGCTAACAAAACACGAATCGTTCGTCCCCGCCATCTTGTGTTTCAACTGATTACCACGATTATTGAATATATTGCTATTGTGTCGACCGCGATTACCGCGATTACCACGACTATAGTCTTTCAATATTCCATATTTTCTTGCCTTCACGATAGTCGCTATTCTCCCAGAAGCTCCCCTGTCCCATCCAATAAGACCCCTAAAGAAATTTTCTGCATCTATAGGATTATATAAAAAAATTAGATGTGAAATAATTAGCATTGTATGATGGTATATGGTATAAAGTAATGAACTTCCACCATGCAGTAACAACTACAAAACAAGGTAAGGTCAAATTAATGTCCCAAAATAACATATCGCGAGTTTGTCTTCGTTTTTATTTGCACTTTAGAAAAGTTAAAAATTCAAGCCACTTGAAAGGGAAGTTTGCCAAACGCCAAAATAAATAAAGAAAACAAAGATAAACGGTATAGGGATTTGACCAATAAAGTCTAGGTACTTTAGAGAATCGGTATAGAATGCATTGCAATTAGAATAGACTACACCTATACAAGGTATACATTTAATTTGCATGTTTACGACAGTTTTCGAAGCCAAACTCCTTAAACCCACTTAATAAATAATATCTACGTTTATGTGCATATGTGACTTTCTTCTCCTTTTCCGCAGGACAACAATATTACTATACAACGAGCATGAATTGAACTTCACGTTGGCGTTGCGAGTTAATCTTAATCTACCGAATTGCGTGAAATCTTTATGTTTTGGTTCTTATAATTAGCTTAATAATTGTATACTGTTGGTTAGGCCGCTAAAAACTGCTGCCTCATAACATTCAATGCTAAAATTGTATATCAAAAATCAGTAGGATGTTAATGTTGTTTTTTCTATATCCTGAAATAATGTTGTCAAATACTGCGAGGTGGCCGAGCGATAAAAGGGCAAAATATTAATATTAAATTTACCTATATAAACAGAACAAGATTCAACACATGATCTAACATTTAAGTGATGATTTATATTATTTATCTTAGAAGGTTCTATATCTATAACTAATTCTAACATAGATAATTACTGATGTGTGATTTCTTATGCTGATGGTATTACTGTAAGTATTATATGTTACTGCTAACTGAATTTCTTTAAATGTACTTTGAATATTTCTAAAATATAGCGCATCGCTATGCTAATTAATATATTGCTATATTTTGAAGTGAAACTTTTTAACGCGCGCCGCGCCGGCGCCGGGAGTAAAATATGAAGGTCGCGATCCCGACACACGGCGGGCGAGCTAGTAGGGAATGAAAAACGGTCACGGACATTTATTGTGATATCTTTGTTAGTTTACATAATAAAAATACGGCATTTGCTCTATCATCTTGTCACGACATAAGCGAAACTTTTATGAATTTATGAAGAATATTGTTTTTTCATTTAGGCCTTCCCTTTTTGTTAATTGAGTATTATATTTAAAAAAAACTACTTTTTAACCAAATCCGGTAAGATATGTGTAAGGCTAGGGCGTTTAATTATTATGGTATATATGTTAGTTTAAGAGTTCAAAATATGGGGTTTCCTCTATTACTTTGAAAGGACATAAGCGTAACTTTTATGAAGAATAGTCTTTTTTTTTCATTTAGGCCTTCCTTTTTTGTTAATTGAGTGATATATTTAAAAAACTACTTTTTAACCAAATGCGTTAAGATATGTATAAGGCTAGGGCGTTTAATTATTGTGATATCCTTGTTAGTTTACAAAATGAAAATATGGGGCTTGCTCTATTACCTTGTCAAGACATATGCGAAGCTTTTATGACGAATAGTTTTTTCATTTAAACCTTCCTTTTTTGCTAATTGAGTGATATATTTAAAAAACTACTTTTTAACCAAATCCGTTAAGATATGTATGTGGCTAAGGCGTATATTTATTGTGATATTTTTGTTAGTTTACAAGATAAAAATTTGGGGTTTGCTTTATTACCTTGTCAAGACATAAGCAAAGCTTTTATGAAGAACAGTTTTGTTTCACTTAGGCCTTCCCTTTTTGTCAATTAAAAAGCTACTTTTTAATCAAATCCGACGCTAGGGCGTATAAGTTAAAGAAGTTTCACTTCTGATATGCGCGCTTAGTGCACACGCTCTTTTTCACAGATGCAAGTCGTGATATAATTGGGGTTGATTTTATCGGCTATGTATATAGGTATAGATAGAGTCAAACTGGCACAAAGGAGGCTGATTTTTAATGGTATTTGCTTTCTGTTGTAAATTTAGACTTAACCGCATTTGAGCATGCCATTGGATAAACATGCAAGCCGCGTAAAAATGTACACGGCATTTGGCAGTTATAACAATCCATGATTCCTAGAACTCAACTGCCAATATTCCAACCAAGTTTTCAATCACGCCAAAAATACCTCCTTTGATTAGCTGTGCACGATCGGGCAGGAATAGCGAGCTTCTTTAGAATTAAACTTAAAACAAGTTGCAGTTCAGGTCACGAAAAGGCAAGAAGAAAAAATCACTTTGGACCAGCCGAGAAACGCTATGGTTGATCTTCAGAAATCCTAACGGGACTACCAACTTCTCCATTTAGTCCCCAGCTGCACGTTTCTGAGGAATTTATGAGATTCTTGGAAGAAATCTAAGAAGCTTACGGACGAGCCAATTGGCACCGAATCAGCCACCTACCGAATTTATTAGTTTCGCTGAGATTTTGAAACTTCGATAATCTCGAAAAAAGGAAGGACGCTAAGAAACCTACGGATGAGCGAAAGAAGCCCCGAAGTGAAGGAAAAGTAGGGCCGGCACCTTATCGATTTTTTCTGAGATTTTGGAACTTCAGAACTTGTAAGAATTTTTGGGAAAAAAATTTTTGAAGACAGAAGTTAAGTACTTGGCAATCGGCCGAGTGCCAACAATTCTCCGAGATCTTCAACTGTAGTGCGTACCCTATAATACATACAAGTAGGCCCTATAATTGCTTTATTAAACTGCCGTTTAATGATTTTTAATTGTTTATTTTCTTTTATCGTATGTAATACCGTTTTTATCGTTATTTGATAACTACTATCTTCACTAACGTATACGGTATTATTTTGGTTAGCAAATGTCTTGCTAATATTGTTGTAATTATCTGATTTAACTTTTTGTATTACGTGCATTTACCTAAATGCTTCGTCCTTATTGCAGGTCATGAAATTACTTATTTTATTATTATCGAAATTGCCGATAAATGACTTTTAATCGCGTTTTTCATCCTTAACCATTACCGTTGATTACCGTTATTTGATTAACTAATACCAACTTCTTTGATTACGGTATATTATTTTGGTTAGCAGATGTTTTGCTAACACTATATTGATTATCTGATTTACTTTTTGTATCGCGAATACTTACTTAAATGCTACGCACTTACTGTAATTTGCTATAAGCCTTATGGCAGTAGATATTTTTACACTTTAGATTTTTGTTCATAAACAGGTTACCAAATTGAGCTCACTTTGATTTGCCCTTTAATTCTTCATTGATCATTTATTCCCTTCACAGGTCAATTTATCTGATCTAATATGTTTTTAACTGTATATTTGTCCACTGATATTATCGTTGCCATGAGATTAATTTATAATTGATTTTTTATCTAGCTGACTAATCTTTATTTAGGGTGTTTTATTTTTGGCGATCTGTGATTATCTTTTATCTAGTCAGAGCTTTAAAAAACAGATTTTAGTTGGGAATATGTAGAAAATAGGAATTAAACAGAATTAATGATTTAGAACTTAAGATTACGGGTTAATGATCTTATAATTTGGGTGATAGATATTTTAGAGAAAGTTATTATTATTTTCAGTACGATACGATAATCTCAATTAGGTGTGAGCCCAAATTATATTTCCTTTGTGCACGTTATATATGAGAATATATTCAATATTTAGTAAATAGGACCTTTGAGATTTGTTTTGGTATGCTGAAGCTAAAGTTAAGTTTATGTAATTTCTTTTAAGGTTTCTCGTTATTTTTAGTTAGGGTATTTTTATTAATTTTACTACCTTCATTTTCAACTCTACTATCCACACCTGTAAATATTAACATCCCTGAGTGACCCAGGCATATGGACCCGCTGCAAACAGAACTGGCTTTTAATAAAATTAGGAACCAAGCCGGCATCAAAACAGGGTTTTAGTACTATAGATCACATACACATCATCGGCACCTTGATAGAGAAGTGCGCGGAGCGGCAAATGCTAGCGAACTTAGAACGACGTAAAAATCAACTGAACGAGCTATGCTCGGTATCTCACTGGAAGATAGAATAAAGAATGATGACCTTAGGCGAAGATCAAAGGGTAGAGACATCATAGAAGAGATAACAAAGATCAAGTAGCGTTGGTCAGGGCATGTGGCCAGACAAGCTAGAGACAGATGGATTGAAAAAGTAACTTGGTAGGAACCAAGTGTGACAGAAATATTGGTAGGACGATTATCGAAAAGATAGGTCGTTGACATACGAATCATAGCTGGCACGTGACATATAGAAACACTAAAAAAAAACAGGGGAAAATGGGAAGAGATGGAAGAGACCTTGTAGCGTTATAAATGCCACCAAACTCAGAAATACAGTTTCTTTCCTTTCATTAGAAGACTTATGTGACTGACTCTCTTTACCTTAGATTAGAACTTAACATACCTATTCTGAACTTAGACCGTATGTCTTAAAACTTAGATTATCTATTTCATACTTTGGAATGTTGGAACACACCCAAGCGGTATCTACGAATACAATTTCGATCGAAATATTCGTAGCCATACCTCATTTTCGCACGTTCTCTTGACGGATGTCGAAGATATTTTTTGGCAATTCACGTTGTCTTCTCCTCCGCGTGATCAACGCGTAGGTAGAGAAAAATATAAGTTTTAAGGTCGAGATATTATCGTCGTAATTTTTGACCGTCAGGTCATTATTCGTATTCATTTATCATGAGATAAATTGGCAAGCCATCAGCCATCAATATTTTCTTATATTATCGGGAATATCACTCAGTAAATGTACTTTACGTAAAGTGAGGTTACCCTTCCACCACTTAGTCTTTCGAAAGCCTAGAGATTTTCTCCAGTTTTATTCCCGCCAGTTTGAGACCTCATTTATGAAGTAATGCCGACTCACATGGTGTGATGTGTAGCTTTCAGGAACCAGTAACAGCTTAGTTGAGACCAGCCAAGTCGCTGTATGAGCTAAAGGACAGCCACCAACCACTACCAGTGGGTATCACTTCCAAAACCGCAGGAGTATTGCATACAAGTAGGCCCTATAATTGCTTATTTTGCTTATAATACTTTACCTTATCTTCTTCAAAACTACCTTTAACTGATTTGATTTAACCCAAACTAATACCGAGTATCAACACTACACTATACGATATTATCTTGATTAGCAAATGTCTTGGTAATGCAACAGTGATTACCTATTTTTTTTGTATTACGTACCTAACCTAAATGTTACGTCCTCCCTGTGGGTCCTATAATTACTTATCTTATTCTTATCGAACTTACCGTTAACTAATTTTTAATCGTTAATTATCTTTTATCGTATCTATTACCGATGCCTAACGTGATTTGATTATATTAACTTCGTGTTAACAAATATCTTGCTGACATAAACCGTATTCGATTGATACTGGAGATCAATTCAAAATGAACTGAAACTGAACTGATATTTTAGTTCAGTGAGCCAAGGTCAAATGAAATTATGAAAGCAATTTAAAAAAAGCCGATTGACAATAATTGACATTTAAATGCCATCTTTTACCTGAACTACTGAACCGATCTAAGTTATCCCGGTTCATTTTCGGTTCACTTACAGGTGAGCTGGATCACTTTTTAGATAACTCAAATTCAAATTGAAATTCAAAAATAGCTTTATCTGTTATAAACACAAAAGTTGTTAACAAAAGCTAAAGGGAAAACATAAGTATTAGTAACTTTAAAAATTATCCTTATAAATATATTATTTGTAAATAGAAATGCTCGGTAAACATGGTAACAGTACAATTGTGTGTCAAGAATACAAAAATTAAGATGTGGGAGAAAAACAAATATATAAAACAATGGCGATATCACTAAAAGCCACGCTCATAGAATTCAGTTAAAGAATAGTAAGCTTCACTCTGCAACAACCCCTTCAGCTGTCCTCTAAATCTGATACCACACTCAATAGTTCGCAAATTTATAGGTAGGTGATGAAAAATCTTTCTTCCTCCATATACAGAAGATGCCCATATCTTCTCGGTTTTAGGAATATGAAGAGGTAGAGAGGAGTTATTGCGAAGGTTGTACTCGGATTGAGAGCCAAGCTCTTGTTTATATTTCTTGTGGACAATACAAGCTGTTTCCAGTAGAAATTATAAGGAAAGTAAATTAAAATAGAATATTTTAAAAATAAGTCACACAAGGAGTGCGAAACGGAACTAGACACATAAAACGAACTGCCTTCTTCTGCAAAATGAACATAGAATTAAACAAATATTGAGCACAGGATCCCCAGAAGACAATACCATACCTAAGATGAGGGCATGGTAAGCATTCTTAGCTACACTGGGTCAAGTGAATTGGCAATTACTCTAATTGCAAAACAGTTGGATGAGATTTTTTTTAACAAACAAGAAAGGTGGTCATCAAATTTCAAGCCATTATCAAATGTCAAGCCCAAAAATTTGGTAAACTTAATCATCATTAAAATGAAGAGCCTGAAGATCACACCTGAAAGTAAGAATTTTGGTTTTAGAGACATTAAATATTAGCTTGTTACTGTCACACCACTGTTTCATACAAGTCAAATCACCGTCATTAGTAGTTTTCATTCTATTAGGGTCAGTATCATGCCGAAGAATGGTTGTATCGTCTGCAAAGAGTGTAAATTTACTGGAAATAGGGATGAGAGGAAGATCATTAACGTAGAGCAAAAACAAATTGGGACCCAGTACTGAGCCCTGTGGTACACCGACGTCTATGGGTAGCCTACTAGATGTACTGTTTCCAAAAACTACACTCTGTTTTCTACCGAATAGGTAAGACCTAAACCAATCAAGTGCAACTCCCCTGAAACCATAAGCTTCCAGTTTCTGCAACAGAATTCTGTGACTGACACAATCAAAGGGTTTAGATGAGTCACAAAAAACTACCTCCGCACACTCTCCCGAGTTCAATTGCAAGTAGAGGGACTCCAGAAGGTTAAAAATTGCATCGCCGGTGCTCATCCCCTGCTAAAAGCCAAACTGATGTATGTTAAGAAGATTATGCCTCTTAAGAAAGTCCATCACACGAGTTTTTACCAGTTTTTCTATCAGCTTGCCAAGGGTTGGAAGCAAGGCTATTGGACTAAAATTAGAGGGACTACTGGGGTCACTTCCTTTGTGCAGTGGGATTATTAAGGCATCCTTCTAGGAACAAGGAAAATTGCCAGAGGAAAAGCAAACATTGATCACATCACAAAGTGCAAAAAGTGTGGTTTGTGGCAAAGCTGCGATTTCTCTCGCAAATACTTCATCCCACCCACTGGAATGTTTGTTCTTTATGCCACGGAGAGCTGCCCTAATTTCACTGTAGGTCTGAGGAAGAATGTTTCAGCAACCTGAATGTTAGTCAGATAGTAACACGGATCGACAGCTGGCCGAGGCAACTTCTGAGAGAGACAAAAAGAAATGCCCTGGTAATAAGCATTAAGGGACTCAGCTGATAATGTTTCAGAGACATGAATACCTCCAACACCGCCTCTCATGGCATTTACAATTTTCCAAGTTTCCCTAGATCTATTAGATGATTGTTCAATTCTTTTGGTATAGTACAGGCTTTCTGCCAGCTTTATAGTTTCACGATATATTTTCCGATACTTATTAAAGTAAGATAAAAAATGTGTATTATTATAAGCGAACTTTCTGATAAAATGCAAGGATCTGAGATTTTTTCCTGAAATTAGAAGGCCTCTGGTGTACCAATGTTTTCTCCTTCTCTTTTTGATTTTGACGATGGAAAAAGCCAGTCCAAAAATCTGCACCAACACATAGTGAAACTCATGAAGTGGTTCCTCAATACTATCTAAAATTAAAAGGTTCCAATCTGTTGCATTATAAAGCTCTTTAAGTTTGTCTTATTATATAATCTTCCCACCCCTACTGGGGTTACAAAACAATTAGTGCTTTGCAAGAAGGAACACAACACAGCATTGTGGTCAGACAACCCGGAATTTACTACATTACAAATAACTTTGGCTTTACAAATAGTTGAGCAGACATAATTCAAAAGAATCTCAGACTGAGCTGTAACATGCACAGATCAACATGCACAGTTAGTTGCTAGATTTCAATGCCCTTTTTAAAGCTAAGGTCGTTTCAGAATTCCAGTCTATAAAGTCTATGTTTAGGTCACCAGCTAATATTATTGAAGCATTTACCGAAATCTCGCTTAAGATACACTCTAATTTGTCAATAAAGATTTGAACATTTGTAGATGGAGACCTGTAAAAACTAAGGATAAGCAAATTAATTTTCCTACAATATACAATGCAATACTCACAAATCTTTTCATCTAAAAGATTGTTGAACTTATCTGCACTAATGAAACGGTAGTCATTATAAAAGTCCCTCCTTAACATTACAAGTGTTTCAATATGGCTGTACTCTATGAGAGAGAAAATGGATACCAAAATGTAATTTTCCATACAGAAAGGCTCATTTTGTTTAAGCCAATGCTCTGTTAAAATAACAATGTCAAGATTATTCTCTACTGCCAAAAATAGACACAATTATTCAACCTTATTTCTAACAGATTGTATGTTTAGAGAGGCTAAAGTAAAGCATTTTCCCATGGATTTCTGAGCAAAAAAAAAATCTTGTAGTAATTACTCGTACAGAAGCATTATTATCATGCACAAAGCAGTTTATATTTTTCAAGAGGTTAAATGTGTACCGATAAATATTAAGAGGATTGTACCATAGACATAATATAATATTTGTACATTTTCTTAAAGATAAAAGTTTCCTTAAGCTAGACCATGACATATATGTAACACTTAAATTAAAGCATAAAACTAAACTGCCACTGTTATTAAAATCTGCAATGTTCCTAAAAACATGATTAAAAAATTTGTAGCTTGGAGCGCCGCTTATGACATGACCCTTTATTTCAAAGTGCTCGTTCTGGCACTGCAGTCTCCATATATGAGTACCCGTGATTTCCTGAAGGGAATAGCTAATTCATGGCTTCTATTGGAGCACTTTTCAGGCACATCTGGAGTTCTTTTGGCCAAGCCGCTACAAGAAAGAACATCACCAGGTGGATGCGTCACATCTGTCATATTGTGACTGCGAAGCAACTCTTCCATCAGGGATAGCTGTGGACCAGAGCTCAATGGATGTGCAGGGTGAAGAATCTCCGACTCTGAACAAATCATTTTGTTCTCAGTTAGAATGGATACGCTTTGATTATCTGTTTCCGGCAGCTGCTCAGCAGCAAAAACACTCCCTGCTACACCTCTCAAACGCTTAATCTCCTCACTTCCAGAGTGATTGTCAGCTTCCAAAAACCTAATAGAGTCAATCATATTAAGATTAATCAATTTAAGATCGTTTAATTCATTTTGGGGAAAGTTAACAGGCTCCAAATGAGAGCTAATATTATTTTTAAGAGTAAGATTAATATCAGTTAATTCCTGCATTTTTTATCTTAGATGCACAGTTTAATTTACTTTTTCCTTTAGAGTGTCGACCAATTTTCTTTCTTGTTCCAGGGCAAAGTCCTCTAAATCTTGAGTTTTGCGATGCTGCCTTGCAAAGTGAGATACAGAACAAAAAACCTCTTCAGATAAACGGTTGACTTAATTTTTAAGGGTGATAATAGGGTCATCTTTTTCTTCCATTGTAGTGCTAAAGTCCAATTCTTTTCTTGCCAATTGCTGCTTAAGAGAATGATTAGACTGCCAGAGACTATCCAGTTCACCCCGCAACTCCATAACAGTCTGGTCAACAGCAGAATCCTTCTCTAGGAAGCATTTTTCCGAGCAAAAAACCTGATTGTCATTACTCTTTTTATGATTCTTAAAGTCCCGCTCCAAGCAACTAGAATGGAAAATTCCCATGAAAACTGTACAATAATAATATCCATGAGCTTTTGTTGCACAACATTGAAAATTGAATTTCTTAATGCATTTAGACATGACTATAAAACTAATTATCTAAATTCACCATTTAACTACTTTGCTAAAACTCTCCTTTTAAAATCGAGACATAAATATAAACATAAAGAGTTAAAATCAACGTAAACAAATAAATGCCTAAGTTAGTTCATAAAAAAAGTCACTGACCTGATATAAATATTCTGCAGATACACACAGGCTTGGAATGCTACTTTGTTCAATCTTCGCAGCAGAAATTCCACAAATATTCTGGCCAAAACCAATGCTGATTATAGTAGCTAATGAATTTTCTTAAATAAGTAACTCTAAGGCTTAGGTTGAAACTACTTTCACTATGCAGTTTTGTAGAGGAAATTTTTCCCCACATACTGGTATAAAATTTAAGTCAGTTGAGCCACTTCAGACCACCAAAAAACAACAAAATAGCGGAGCTACCGCCGAAACGTGTGTTGTTGACGCAGGCATAGTGGGAGTAAAGTGATATTTTTACAATCGAACACGAATCAGTTCAATAAAATTCAGTTAGATCGATCAGAATCGATCCAAAGTAGTGAATCGAATACAGCTATAATAATAGTGATTATCTGATTTACTTTTTGTATTACATATACTTACATAAATGCTACACACATATTGATTTGCTGTCAGCCTTATGGCAGTAGACCGCCTTACCCAAAAACATTTAACCTAAAGAGACCCGACAACTCATTCATAAAAATCCGAAATCTTGCAAAAATATCAACAAAACGATTGTCCCGCCTCCTTATATTTTTATGTATGGTGTACAAACTTTTGTCAAACTTCGTCCCCACTACTAAATGTAGTATTGCCTGCCCCCACCTGAACGAAAGCAAGGACAGTTCATAGACGTAGACTTTGAAAATGTGAGTCCATCATAATAATAATTTCAATAAAGTAAATACGTTTAATTTGAAATGATGGTATTTATTCGAGTGCATTATTTAAAATATATTTATGTTTTATTTATATTGTGTGGGTTAGATTGAGTTAGTTTGGGTTAGATATGGGTTCTGAAGGTTAGTTAACACAAAATAGTTATTTTACTGTGTCGCGAAATTTTTCCGTGTCCTTGCAAAATCACTGCGATGAAACCAAAGAAGTATTCACTTCAAAAATGATTTAATAGAGGTTGGTAAATGACTGCAAACATATCAGATTATCCATTAATATCACATACATAGGTAAGTATTATAAAATATTAATTAATGACATCACAAAATGGTGCCCACTGTACTACTGTGTTTCATTTACTTTTACTTACTTGTGGAAACTCAGGTTCGGATGATAATAGCTGGAGATTTTGCATACCTCACACCGCAAGACCATCGTTACTTAGATATAAAGTTTATACAAAATATTTATAGGAAATCACTCACGAAATACAAAAAAGCTACACGCCGCGTCGCGTCGCACAAATTCAGGCTTTAAAACGTCCATTTGAAACCAAACAAAACTGGGCGAAGAGTGCTATTTTGCACGTTTTTTAGTGAAAAACATTTATTTATTCAAGTCGCGATCAAAAGTTGGACGGCCATCTTGTTACTTTTGACGTCTGTATTATTAGGAATCCCATTCAAAACGGCGTCGAAATATTTGCTAGTGAGCTTTGACATTGCACAATTTTGTTAATATCATAGCAACCAGTCATCAAAAATAGTGTCGAAAAGAGCTTCTTTTCGACACAACTTTGCGTATCGAAAAGACTTCTTTATGATACCAAAATAGAAATAGTATATTGTGCAACAAGTGCTGAAAATAAGACTTTTCACACGAATGAGACAGTTTGGTGACACGAGCCGTAAGCGAGTGTCATAAAGTCTCATGAGTGTAAAAAGCCTTTTCAGCACGTGTAGCACACTATACTTTTTCTACGACTACTACATATATACATACAGGGTGCCCCACTGGGAGTGTGGTAGAAAATTACATGTTATATGGGAAACATTTTTATTATTGATTTATCAGAAAATTTTATTCCTAATGAAAGAAGCTACGTGAGTAAGAGATTCTCGCTAAACTATAACTAGGGGCACAGTCCTAAAATGGGGCCACCGGAGTGGGGTCCCTATTTTCCAAATATTTTGAAAAAGAGGCTCCGAGGGCGAAGCCCTAAAATGGGACCCCAGGGGGCGAAACCCTAGAATGGGGCCTATGGTTTGGGAGTTCCATTTTGTACAGATTTAGCAATGCAGCCCCCGGGGGCGAAGCCCTAAAATGGGGCCCCAAGTCTTAAAAGGGGGTCCTCTGGTATAAGAGTTCCATTTTCTACAGTTTTGCAAAAAGAGGCTCCCGGGGGGTGAAGCCCTATAATTGGGCCCCCTTTTTTAGAGATCTGGTAATGGGACCTTTGAGGGCGAAGCTCTAAAACGGAGACGAAGCCCTTTAATTTAAATACCCGAATAAGCGTGTGAATGTGAAAAGTATACTTTGCACACGCCGTGTGCAAAGTATACTTTTCACACGATGTTTGAAATGTCCAGGTTTCAAGAGCAGTTGTTAGTGCGTTTTTTGTCTATTTTCAGGGCAGTCGTAGAAAAAAGTATATTCAACTTACATTTGCAATGAATGGTCATTGCATAATATACTATTCAGCAGCTAATAATGAAATAAAATTTCCGAAAACTTATTTCCTAAATAATTTCAAATTTGAACACGAAATTTATGAGATACCAAAAATACGCAATTTTATCCCGATTTAAACGTTTTTGTGACACATAGGGTTTTTCTGCTCTCAATGGTTAAACGAAAAATTAAATCATACCACTGCTAGCCTAAAAATAAATTGCTTATCATTATTTTTGAGACAAATAAAAAGGAACTGAAGTATACAAATTTCATTTAAAAACATACAAATATGACAAATATCTGGTTAATGACATATTAAAAAAGTAGCTTAATAACTATTTTCTTCTATTAAATACCTATTAAAACATATTTACAGCAGTGCTTTCACTGGTTTTGAAACGTTACCAAGTTAGTATAATGATCGAATGGGGAAGAGCCGTCGGTCGTCGACCTCCAATGCTCTCAATCTATTGGTGCAGTTACTTTACTACGTGCATACTATAAATATTTTGGGGGTAAAACAAGGCGGAACCAAGGGAAGCGGCATTGTCAGATTGACATGTAAGAACTTCAGAACCGGTTTTTGATGAATCAAAAATTTGGAAAATAAGTATTTAGTGTTATAATTTAATATGAAAAAAAGTATGTACAGTAACTCGTAAACTTAAAATTTGGCAACGTTACATCTATCGACCATAGAATGTGCCTCAATGTTGGGGGAAAACAAAGAACCATTTGTCCCGTCTCTTCAGGTTAAATGTCTTTGGCCTTACCTAACAACCACCTTAGATTTTCGTCCATATGCAGGTTACCCAATTGAGCTCACTTCTATTTCCCTTGTCGATCTTCTTTGATCAGATTTTCTTTTCACAAGTCAGATTATTGATTTAATTTTTTTTTTAAGTTTATTTAGCAGAGTAAACTTTATTTAAGGTGTTATGTGATTATTTGTAAACGCATTAATATTTAATTGAGCTTTTAGTTGGAAATATTTCAACAATAATTGGAACTAGGAAGTAGGAAGTATTCATGATTTAGAATTTAAGATTAAGGATTAATGATCTTATAATTTAGGTGATACTTATTTTATTTTACAGAATCTTATTATTATTTTAAGTGAAATACCATAATCTCAATTAGGTTTGAGATTTAATTAACTTTCCTCTGTGTAGGTTATGTCCGAGAAAATATTTAATAGTTAAATAAATAGCTTAATTGGGACCTTTGATGTTTATTTTCGTATGCTAAAGACGAGGTCAAGGTGAGTTTATAAATATCTTTTATGGTCTCTCGATATTCTTATATAGGGTACTTTTCTAAATTTTACTAGCGTAATTTAAATGCTTAAAAATCATTGATATATTCTTAATAGAAAATGTGTGCCGCCTTCTCTCACCTGTCAACTCGACGACCCACACCTATAAATTTTAACAACGCTGAGTGAACCAGGGATATGAACCGGTTGTTAGGCATTTAACTAATCGCGTTACAACCTACGTCCAAGTATGCACAAAAACGAGTTAAAAAAGAAAAATGTAATTAATAAAAAAAAAACTTTCCTATCAGCCAAGAGCAATAAAAAAAATGTTATGGTTATATAGAGGGTGCATAGTAAATCTTTTAGAAACAGAAAATGTTGCAAACGAAAACTACTCAAAGGACTGCATTAATAATTCTCAAAACAGTTTCTTTCATATTATTTTTGTTAATTAATTAGTATTTAGTTACAATTTTATCAGCTGCTAAAGTCTCCATCATCGCTATTAAATGGAGAACATCAAGTAGGTATAGCATTCAAGTATAATTCAGCCGGGATATTAGTTTAATAACTTTAATACCAGCCTGTGAATGTAATACAGAATGTAGGACGCCGACTCTTTAAAATACTGGAGCTTAATTAAGACACGAAATACTGGAACCTTTACACTTTTACGACTTTACTACAAGACCCATTAATATAATATAAAGTTGCCCGGATATAATAAAGTCAAGAGTAACGGAAAGTGGTGATTATAAACTTTTACGGTTTTATTTAAAATCCTATTTTAAGCGAACTAAATTAACTTTGGGATAAGGGAGGGAATTAATATTTATATTCTAATTTCAACGAATATTAAATATACGTTTCACGTCTAAACTTTTGTAATAAATTATCAATTTATGAAAGGCAACAAGGTATTTTTGCACCATTCAATAATTTTATTTTCCTTTTTAATCTTCATTTAAAGCAGTAAAAAATGACACATTAGACAACATAGCAAGATAATTAGGGTAGGCGAAACGGAGAATGTCTCAAACTTATTTTATTTCACTTATTTCGGCAAATACGAATGTTTCGGAAATGCGCTTTTCCCATGTGCCATAAGAAGAAAATTTTCTTCAATACAGGGAACGAAGAACGTCAAATCAACTAATTTTATATGTTAAAATAAATTTCAGCATTGACCAAACTAACTTAAACTTCCGGTGGGATTCGGACTAATAACCATAGTATTGGCTGGTGAGCCAGCAGGTCACTGAATTCGCACAGTACAATTTTTTAGGAGTATCATTCTTTCATTCTTAATTTTAGTATTATTTTGCAAATATTCCTCAATGTGACAGAGGTCGAAGTTGTTATAAGGGAAGGAGGCCACACTTACTTACACTTTATTGTCGTGAAAATTAAACACAAGTCTGAAACCAATACCCACTTAATAACAAGTCCTTAGGTCTTGCCGTGTGACGTCATCCATATAGGCCGTGCAATTTTAATCATATAAGGGGATACATACACTAATATTTATGAAAACTATCAATAGTTAACTCAATTTAAAAACCGCTAGCCATACGACATACTTCTTGACAAATCCCAAAAGCTATCTTTGAGTTTTGGTTTAATACTAGGTGTAGTAATAAATGCAGGCTCCCAACTTCCCTACACCTGCGCCAAAATTGAGAATATGTATTTATGTATAATATTTTTTTTATAATACTGAAAAAAATGTTGTTACACATAAATACATTAACTGAACTATTCTACACCGTCTCATAATTATTATTAATTAAAATAATTTTAAAAAATTCGATAAAAAAATATACCTTAGTAGGTATAATGTAGGCATACCCATTATGCAGTTTCAAACTTCATTTACCTAACATCCAGCCTAACATAGTGTTTAAGTGAGTGTTTAGGTATGAAAACTTTATATATTATGGAATGCAAGCCCTTACAAATACATTAAACTTTTAAAGAAATAGGTTCCAAATTAATAATGTTTAGTAATAAAAAATATTTATGCATGTGTAGGAAGGTATATATATGGCCTACTTCGTTAATGTATCGAGTTCCTTATTTATAATTTTTTTAAATGGTCGCTATTTTTATCATAATCAAGTATCTCATAGGACTTATTGATATTAATAGGGCAAAAACTGCGAAACTGAAGTGTTAATATAGATTGAATTCTAAGTCTTCTCCGCCTCATATAAGAGGCGCACAAAAATATGATAATGACCACCTGCCATTTGCCTGTATTCACCAAATCTATCTTCGAGGATGTCTGTTTGAAATTTCCTCAAGAGAACATAATTTATACTAAGTTCATTAAAACGGTATTTGGCAATTAAGTTTCAATATTCAGGCTATAATTAATAACAATCGCCCAATTAAGACTTACACTAAGAATCAGTTACCACCAAACTAGCCGAATTCGAGAGAAAAACATACTATTAAACACGAAGAAAAATTTATAAACTGTGCTGTAATCAAATCGGCCGATCGGCACAAAAGCAACAAGCATCTAAGTCGGAAATATATGGTTTTACGTATTTAAAAATAGGCCTAACAATATAAATTGTATACCTATATGTACAACGAAATATTAGATACGTTTCACGCACTTAAAAGCACATAAATAGTTTATATTTTAGAAAAATGCAAGAAAATAACACTATTTACTGCAGCCATTATCGGTAAATTTGCACATTAATCGTTTGTTTTGCTTCTTCTTTCGGTTACATCGTTCACATGATGCGCTCTTGCCGGCTCTATAAGGAAAGTGCACGAACACACGTTTTAGTATTAGCAAAATAAATAAATAAATTACGAAATACCGCTTTATAAAAAGAGGAAAGATCATCTTATGGAAATATATCTTTTATAATATTGGAGAAATTGTAATGTAAGAGATACATTCTTTATATACAGGCATCCTAATATCATCTACTCTCGTAGAAGTCTGGCAACGTTATAACCAACTGCGCCTCGATCGAGATTACCCTTCCACCCGTAAGCCCTCTCTTACATCTTCGCTCCAAATCGCAGAGGCCCACAAGCATGACGTCACGAGCTAAAATTTTGTGAGCACTTTGTCCTTTGGTAGAGGTATTGTCACGAATTGTATTTTTGTAACTGTGACTCCACGCCTTACTTAGCGTGTAGGAGAGTAGATCAGATTTAGGAGCGCACTACGTCAAATTGAGTAGAGATAATAAAGGAGACACATCGATAAAAACAATAACAAGTTTATTTACAAACAAACTTAACAACGGTTAGACTGTATACTAATAAAGGCGTGTTTGAGTTTATAGATGAATTAAGAGTTTACACTATACCCAATTAATATTAAATGCATGTCTTCTCGAGGGAGGCTTAGTTCAGAGCTTTTCTAGCAAGCGACGTCACTTATTCATAAATGTTTATGTGAGCGAAGTTGTCTTTTATTTATGTATTCGTTCTAATACTTATAAGGTAAGTCTTTCTGGTTTAAGTTTATCACAAAATGCTAAGGCACTTTCACTACTTTTTAAAACCCCAAAAACTATCCCTTTACTGGAAATTCTGATAATTCACTCGTAAATTCGACTCTCTATATACTTTTAGTAGCCCCTAAATGCCGTATACCTGTGCATACGTCATCCAGGTTAGGTAAGGACCTGATCGCCCTATACCTGTGCATAGGTGTTCTCAGATATGGGCGTTGTGGGATAGATCAACTAGAAGTGTACGCACCTGTGTGCCGTACCGCAACTAGACTGAGAGGTTTGAGAGACCCGAAAGCCTCATGCATATTTATATGTTACAAAATGCTGATGGCTGCATCATTAAGGATTAAAATCACTCCCGTCGACCGCTCAAGTTGTTTATAATTAACAGTGAATGTTTATATAACATTTGTCAAGTTCAAGTTCAAACTTACGACAGGGTGATATTTAATTGATGCTTTTAAGTAGTTCACAGTATTGTTGCTGATACTCGAATATTTATAATCTATATGACTTGAGATTGATGGCCAGAATACTTGTAAAATAGGTGAAACAGATTGGGCTTAATGGACAATATTTCTTTTGCCCACTGATATTTTTCACTGCTGATAAATCGAAGAATATTTAGGAGCTATATAAATACTAACTTGGAAGAGTTGTTTCTCGCACTGCACTATTCAAACCCCATTTTATCAAGTTTGCAATTCTATCGATTTAACATTCCACACCACTGACATTCCAATACAAGCGCACTGATTCTTAAAAATTAGTTAGATAGTTCTCCTCATCAAAACTTGCGAACCCTTAAAAAGATATAATATCAAATATACCCCCACTTATTTCGCGACTTGCCTGAAAAACTTTCAGGTCATATGTTTTATATTACCAAACACTTGTCCAAATATAATGAAAATTACGATTTTTAGACCAAAAAGTTCGCTCAATGCAAATAAGATCTAAGAAAAAACTTACGGTTTTTGTTTAGGGATTATCGGTTCTGCTACTACCCAACTTGATGGAAAAGTAATCCTTCAAGTTTTTCCCGGCATAAAACTGTAATCATATAATAAACAATCCATTTTGGAACTTTCGTGGTAAAAAAGTGATATATCGGATAATACTGAAAAAAGTTGGAGTGTTCCTTAATTAATTTTGTATGCTTCTTTCGTATAAAGTTCTTGAAATATAGTATTGTTACATTGAAACCTCAATTTATATAGCATTGTATATAACTATTTAGACGTTAACATGAAAATATGGACATATTATATTGGAATAGTTTGTGTTTGTTTTAGAATACAGAAAAATACATTTATTATATTTGATTTTATTTTAAGTCCATTTGTTAGATTCGTGTGGCCATATTTATATGAAAGCAGCCCTTTCATTACTTTATACAATTTGAATCCGAAATTTAGCCTTTTGTAAAACAGCAGAATCTTCACTTTTTTAAAATTGAGCAAAAATTCAACAATTTGTTAGAGACTGTAATGACAGTACCAACGCCAGTGGCAGTTCATTGTTTAACATATGGCATTCTCTGAAACTGTACCCATGGCCAAGTGCCAAATACGTGGCAGGCTATGCGCGAACCCCTCATTTCAGGCGGAGATAATTAGCTCGTATTGAATAAGCTGTGATATAACTATACTATAATATACCAAAGCAAGCTTTTACATTAAGTATCTAATATATTGTTAATTGTAATCGAAGGCAAATATTTTACGTTTCTTTGAAAAATAATTTGTGGCAAACTACAGTGAGAAGTAGCAAAAATTGTGATAAAGCGCCCAATCTGGCAGCACTGGATACAGAATACATCGAAGACGGCGAGATGGAAATTGACATTCCAGCGTGAAAATCAACGTTAAATGCGGATGTAGGTGCGACAGTCTTAATGGAGTCCTCTTGGCTCTTCTGAATGCTTTTCTTATGGCTAAAAGTATTGACCTCTTAGGATGACGTCACTGATAATTTTAATATTAGCTAGTTGGCCTAGTTGTAGGAGGTAATGTTCCTATGCGGTGCCGATTTTAACACTATAGGTAACCATACACGATGCACCCAACAAATATGGGTGAAGGATTTTCATTTTTTAGATGTTCCAAAAACCCTAACAGGTTAGATGTATAATGACAGTTCTCTGATAGGTCAAATAGGTCTTTATTAAAATTCTGTTATTTACCTAAATTTGTAGAAAGACAATAGTGAGAAAAGAAAACAAGTACGAGAAAAATAAATTGCACCACTAGCGTGAGCAAAAAAACCGTATATATTTTAATAATTGCGAATTTTTCACAACCTTTTGTGTTTTAAAGCCACTCTTATTTTTTAACATCGAAAGTGTTTCTATTATCCTAGTATAGGGCCTCAAATCGTTAAAAAGTGTATTTGCTCCATGACATTATGCGGGTGAGAGATCATGTTAGTTTATTTACTTAAACTTAAATTTGATTATCAGGTATCGGAATCGATTAAAATGACTAAAATAACTTGGATCTTACTGAAACTAACCTAAAGATGATTGAATAACTAACCAAAACTCGCCGAAAGTAACCAAAATGGGCTAAACCATACTGGTACAGATTACAAAAATTAAAGTAAGTTAAAACTAACCAACCGAACGGAATTTTAACGAATTTTAACGACTAACCAGAATCATTAAATTTGATTATAACGCATCATAACCGATTCAAATGGCTAAAATAAATTGGAACTAACTGAAATTAACTGAAAGTTGATTGAAAAACTAACCAAAGCTAACCAAAAGTAACTAAAAGCACCAAAAAGGGCTAAAACGTATGGGAACAGATTAAAAATATTAAAGTAAGTTTAAACTAACCCAAAGTAACCGAATTTTGGCGACTAACCAAAAATATTAAAATTGGTTATAAAGTATCTGAACCGGTTCAAATGACTAAAGTAAATTGAAACTAGCTGTAATTACCAGAAAGTTGTTTGCACGACTAATCAAAACTAGCCAAAGTAACCAAAAGCACTAAGGGCTTAAACTTATCGGAGCATATTAAAAATATTAAAGTTAGTTGAAATTAAACCAAATTAACCTAATTTTGGCGACTGACATAATTTAACCAAAAAGATTTAAATTATCGGAACCGATTCAAATGAGTAAAATAAATTGGAGCTAACTGAAAGTAACCGAAAGCTGATTGAATGACTATTCAAAAGTAACTAAAAGCACCGAAATCGGCTAAAACGTATCGTAATAGATTAAAACGAGACTAACCTAAACTAACCATAAACAGTAAAATTGGTAATAACGTATCGGAACCGGTTCAAATAACTAAAATAAATTGAAACTAACTAAAATTAACCGAAAGTTGATTGAACGACTAAACAAAAATAATCAAAAATATCCACAAGCAGAAGAAAGGCGAACACATAAATCAAAACAGATTACAGATTTTAAAGTAAGTTGAAACTCACTTAAATTAGCCGAATTTCAGCGATAAACTAAAAAGCAACCAAAAACATTAAAATTAGTTATACTAGTAACGTATTGGAACCGGTTCAAATTCTAAAATGAATAAAATCCAATTAAAACCAACTGAAAGCTGATTGAATGACTAACCAAAGCTAATCAAAAGTAACCAAAAGCACTAAAACGTATCGGAATAGGTTACAAAAACTAAAGTAAGTTAAAACTAACCAAGACTTTGGCGAATAACGAAATATAACAAAAAACACTAAATTTAGTTATAACGTAGATATTGGAGTCGGTTCAAATGACTAAAATAAATTGATCTAACGGAGACTAACCGAAAGTTAATTAAACGGTTAACCAAAACTAACTAATAACCAAAAGCGTCAAAACGGGCTAAAACAATTCGGAACAGGTTAGAAATATTACAGCAACGTCATGACTAATTAACAGATTTTCCTATCTACAAGTGGAGGGTAAATTTTCAGGTCCTCATATCCGCACCTTTTTTATTTTTTTTTTGCAGCTGAGGCCATCCCCGGAAGAAGGCCCCATATGCCAAGTGGCGGTTCTGAGAAAAACGCAATTACAAATTTAAAAATATATAATAAAGTTCTGAATTTTGTACTTTATTGAAAGCTCGAATACGTATCGGAATGTTATAATCAGTTTTTCATAAACCGTTTCGTGACGTTCAGGAAAAATTTCCGTGTCGTGACGCGACCTTGAAAAATCACTAGCATGAAACCACTGAGGTATTCATTTGAACCGGCTCCGATACGTTATAATAAAATTTAATGCTTTTGATTAGTTTTGGTTAGCCGCGAAAATTCGGTTTATTTTGGTTAGTTTTAACTTACTTTAATTTGTGTAACCTATTCGAAAATATTTTAGCACGTTTTGGGGCTTTTGGTTTCTTTTAGTTAGTTTTGGTTGGTCACTCAATCAACTGTCGGTTAGGTTCAGTTAGTTTTAATTTATTTTGGTCGTTTGAACCGGTTCCGATACGTTATAACCAATTTTAATGTTTTTTGTTAGTCGCTAATATTCAGTTAATTTTGGTTATTTTTAACTTACTTTAATATTTTCAATATGTTCCGATACGTTTTAGCACTTTTTGGTGATTTTTGTTACTTTTGGTTAGTCCTTCAATCAACGTTCGGTTAATTTCAATTAGTTTATTTTAGTCATTTGTTGGTGCATTATAAACAATTTTAACTCTTACCTTATAATTGACTGCCTTTGGCTCCACAAATGATTACGCTTGTTTTGAATTGGTATGGCTTCAGGATGTAAACTGCACAAGTGCTAGCTTAGTGACCCTAATGAATTAGCTAAATATTCTCGACGTTTCGATAAGCAAGTGTGCTAACGTTTTCAAGAATAAAAGAAACTAAAAATTAAAATAAATGAAGAGTGAAGGCTGTGTGCATGTACGAAATGTACTAAATGAAAAACTTTTGTATTCCATGCATAAATTTAATCCAAAATGACGTCTAATCAGCGTAACAGAACGCTTTCGGCCTTAGCCATCATCAGTGTTACCTGCAAAGTGAGTGTTACCTGCAAAGTGGAAACCAGCATAAGCTGTAAAAATTTTTTGGGTTGAACAAAGTAAAGTTGCAAATGTCAATGACCTATGGCGAAATAAAAATGAAATTAGAATTTTAAGTTTTTTTTTGAGTTCTGAATTTATTAAGATAAAAAATGATAATTAAAACTGTAAATTTGAGAAAGATGAGTTTATTTTTTATGTAATTTTAAGCAGAAGGAAAAGAAAATGGTGGAAGTTTTTTCACTCACTTGTCAGTTGGAACAAAAGAACATATCCACAAGAGGCACAAACTACATCAAAACGACAACGGTCACATCAAAATTTAAAAAACACTTTACATTATAAGAAAGGTTCACATAATTGAAACATGTAACAAATTAAAGACAGACGTGGGAACCACGCTTTAATGGAATGACAAACATGTCTCTGTCGACAAGCTTGACAAGTAAACCGAAGACCGCAGACGCAAAAGGAAATACGTCAAAAATTGGTGGTAGTTTTAAATTTAAAAATAAGGTAATGTAAGAGACAGGAAAAGTGCTGAATAACTAATTTTACAAATTTTTTAACAATAGAAGAAATACCACTGTGCCAGGCTAGACCCAACAAATTGATTTGTCTGAGACAAACTAGATTTATTAATTAATAGAAAGGTTTTGATTTAAATTAGTTAACCAGATGGATGTACGTTTGAATGGAGAAATACTTGATTAAGTGGGTAGCTAGTAAAATACTAGAGAGAGGATATTAATTTAAGTTAACCCCACTCGAAGAAAAAAGGAAACTTAACTAATTAGGGGAAGAAATTAGCCTGGGCTAGTTCGACTCGGAGAAATGAGATATATAAAAATTAGAAAGAGCTTAATTATTTGAGATTGAGCTTGGGCCAGCTCTACTCCATGAAAGAGGAAGAAATGGAAAAGCTCAACTAATTAAGAGAAGAAATTAGCTTGGGCTAATTCTACTCAAGGAAATGAAAAAGAAAAGGAAGGAAGAACTTAACTAATTAAGAGAAGAAATTAGCCTGGGTTAAATCTACTCGAAGGTTGAAAGAGGAAGAATCAGAAAAAGCTTAACTAATTAAGAGAAGAGCTAGCTTGGGCTAACTCCACTCAAGAAAATGGAAAGAAAAGAAGGAAAAGAAAAGCTTAACTAATGAGGCGAAGAGACTGGCCTCAACTAGGTAAAAATCAATTGAAATTTCTTATTTTATAAGAAGTATTAAAAGTTATTTTTTATGTATTTTTTGACAAACAAGTACTTAATTAAGTGAAAAGCTTGAAGGTGTGTAGACCGAGGTACTTTAATCGATAAGTCGCCTGTGTAAAGGTATATAAGATCTGTTAAGATTAACTTGAGTATTAAGGCAATGGTTGTTACTATTCAGTTCGCTCTTGATCTCGATGTCTTCCAGAAAATCCAGTCTATTGTAGTTTTTAGATGGGATGTTATGAAGGATTTTAACGTTAGAGTTAGGACTGAAACTATGGTTATGGTGACGCAGGTGTTCACCAAAAGCAAAGTGCCTGTTCCTATTTAAATGTTCACCAATGCGAACTCTGAGGGGTCTACATGTTCTACCTATATATGTGCTATCGCAAGAATTGCGCAGTTTATTTTTATTTTTGAACGAAATTAGAGCATTATTGACATAATGGCGAATGGTTTTTGAAACTAAATTACCAGTCTGAATTTTGTTTTTTTTTAAGAATTATCTACAAGACCGTTCGAGAATTAATGTACCACTGTCTATAATCGATTATAACAATCCTACCCACTTAATCAAGTATTGCTCCATTCATACTTACACCCATCTGGTTAACTAATTTAAATCAAAACCTTTCTATTAATTAATAAATCTAGTTTGTCTCAGACAAATCAATTTGTTGGGTCTAGTCTGGCACAGTGGTATTTCTTCTATAATTTAAGTTAAAAAAATTTGAAAAATTAGTTATTCAACACTTTTCCTCTCTCTTACATTACCTTATTTAAAACTACCGCCAATTTTTGACGTATTTCCTTTTGCGTCTGCGGTCTTCGGTTTACTTGTCAAGCTTGTCGACAGAGACATGTTTGTCATTCCATCAAAGCGTGGTTCCCACGTCTGTCTTTAATTTGTTAAATGTTTCAATTATGTGAACCTTTCTTATAATGTAAAGTGTTTTTTAAATTTTGATGTGACCGTTGTCGTTTTGATGTAGTTTGTGCCTCTTGTGGATATGTTCTATTGTTCCAACTGACAAGTGAGTGAAAAAACCTCCACCATTTTCTTTTCCTTCTGCTTAAAATTACAAAAAAAATAAACTCATCTTTCTCCAATTTACAGTTTTAATTATCATTCTTTATCTTAATAAATTAAGAACTCAAAAAAGTAAAACTTAAAATTCAAATTTCATTTTTGTTTCGCCATAGGTCATTGACATTTCCAACTTTACTTTGTTCAACCCAAAAAATGTTTACAGCTTATGCTGGTTTCCACTAATGGGTGGTTCTTTTACTCACTTTGCAGGTAACACTGATGATGGCTAAGGCCGAAAGCGCTCTCTTACGCTGATTAGATGTCCTTTTGGATTAAATTTAAGCATAGAATACAAAAGTTTTTCATTTAGTAAAAATGAAAATGGTTAGCAAATACAATTAAACAGTAAAAAGCTCTTGTAGATTGTCAAGCTTTGAACTGACTTTGACAAGATGACAATTATAATGTCATATTTAATTACGGGTTAATTAGTCTTTAGTGTGATATTGAGGTGTTATTATTTGGTAAATTCATTTGTTTTTGAAGGTTTATATATCTATAATTTGATGTTATTCGCTTAGGAAGAATTTAATGATTTTTGTTGAAAGGATTAGTTAATTTTTAAGAGTCCCTTATCAACTTCAGTTTTTAGCAAAGGTAACCAAGTGCTATAAAAACTAACAGAAGTTGAAGCAACACATTCATCTCTATTTAATAAAATTAAAGCACTTTCTTTAATTTTACGTTTTTTTGCTAAAATACTAGAAGCGTTCCATTGTATTCTATGATTGTTATCAAAGAACCCACAATCAAATTCACTATAGAAAGAGAAATTAATGAGCAACGTTCATTTCTTGACATTCTTATAAAAAAATACTTGAATAGAAATATACAGAAAACCTACACATACAAACAGATATTTAAATTTTAATTCAAATCACCCAATAATGGTCAAAAAGGGGGTCATAAAAACTCTATTATGGTCGAATGAAAATAATTTGTAATAATCAAAATTTCAACACAGAAAAAAGATTTTTGAGCAATCTTTTGATTAATAATAACTATCCTATTGATTTCAGTTAAAAATGCTTTATAGAATTTGAACAACCAAATATCAGACAAAATCAAAATAGACCTATTACGAACCCCTTTATTTCTTATATACCTGGTTTATCAGACAAAACAAAACGAATAGGTAATAAATTTAAAATTCGTACCATTTTCAAAACAGAAAACACCCTTAGATCTAAACTAACAAAAACAAAACCACTTAATGAAAATGAAACTACTAAAAATGTTTTCTATAAAATACCATGTGAATGTAATACATTTTATATAGGTGAGATCTGTAGACCATTATCAAAACGTATAAAAGAACACCAAACTTATATTAGAAATGCACAATTCCACAAATCACATATTTGTTAACATGTATTTGATAACAATCACAGAATACAATGGAACGCTTTTAGTATTTTAGCAAAGGACCCTTCATCTAAAAAACGTAAAATTAAGGAAAGTGCTTTAATTTTGTTTAATAAAAATATATGTGTTGCTTCAACTTCTGTAAGTCTTAATAGCACTCGATTACATTTGCTAAAAACAGAAGTTGATAAGGGACACTTAAAAATTGACCAATTCTTTAAACAAAAATCATTAAATTCTTCCTAAGCGAATAACACCAAATTACAGATATATAAAACTTCAAAAATAAATCAATTTACCAAATAACACCTCAATATCACACTAAATACCAGTTAACTAGTAATTAAATATGGCATTATAACTGTCATCTTGTCAAAGTCAGTTCAAAGCTTGGCAATCTGCAAGAGCTTTTTACTGTTTTATTGAATTTCCTATCAATTTTAATTTTTAGTGTCTTTTATTCTAGAAAACGATAGCAGCCTTGCTTATCGAAACGTCGAGAATATCTAGCTAATTCATCAGAGTCACTAAACTAGCACTTGTGCTGTTTACATCCTGGATCCAGAGCCGAAGAGGCTCTATACCAATTCAAAAAAAAGGCGTAATCATTTGTGGAGCCAAAGACAATCAATTACAAGGTAAAAATGAATCCTCCACAACAATATAGAACATATCTACAACAATTTTATTGTTAATTTCGGTTAGTCGCCAAAATTCGGCTAATTTGGTTTAGTTTTAACTTACTTTAATGTTTTAAACTATATCGATACGCTGTAGCCATTTTAGGCGCTTTTGCTTAATTTCGGTTAGTCGCTCAATAAACTTTCACTTAGTTTTAATTTATTTTAATCACTTGAACCGACTCCGATACGTTATAATTAAATTTAATGTTTTCGGTTAGTTTTGGTTAGTCGCCAAAATTCGCTTCATTTGAGTTAATTTTCACTTATTTTAATATTTTTAATTTGTCCAGATACGGCTTAGCCCTTTTTGGTGCTTTTGGTCAGTTGTTCAATCAACTCTCGGTTAGATTCAGTTAGGTACAATTTATTTTAGTAATTTGAACCGGATCCGATACGTTATAACCAATTTTAATGTGTTTGGTTAGTTTTGGTTAGCCGCAAAAGTTCGGTTATTTTGAGTTACTTTTAACTTACCCAACTCAAACTAACCCCAACTAACGACATGATCTCTAACGCATATGACGTCATGTGTGGCAAATGTAGCATGCACTTTTTCACAATTTTTCCATAACAGGAAAACAGAAATATTTTCAATGTTGAAAGTACTACGAAAGACGTAGCGCGATGAGAGACATTTTCGCAAATGCAGCCAATCACTTGAGAAATGCACCCAATTAATTGACCATGTTAAAGAAGACACCAAATAAGTCAGCTAGAGTAGAGGACAGCTCCGCTCGCAAAGCCATCTCCGGAAACTTACGATTTTGCAGAAAATGTGAGAGAAATACTCGTAGCACGAGTAATGCAGTGCTAAGACCTTTAAGAAGCTATAAATTTAGTTTACTCGCTTAATATATCCTTTTTTACATTTAAATTCCCACAATATTTGTCAGATATTTTGAACCTTCTGCTTTATACATGTTTTTAATAAATAAATCAAGTTATAAACTGCAAAATAAATTATTTTAATTGGTATTACCTTTATTGATAATGTTTTTGAATTTAGTATAATTTACTATTTTGTATAACTTTGTTACATAGTTTTATTCATTTGAATCACGTATTAAAAATTACCTTAATCGCTCTTTGAAATATCATGTATCAAATAATAACCGAGGAAATGATTTTGCGTCAGCTAATACTTTTTGAATCTCCCCTCGCAGACTGCTCGATGCTGCAGGTCGAGTAAAAACTAATTTTTTACCGTGCTGCGGCTTTTGCGTTTGATCCAAAAACATCAAACGATTTTTGCTGAGTGAATCTACTCGATATTATTTGTACTGTGGCTCGGCTATGAACTATCAGCCGCGGCAGTCAATCTACTACTTTGATGCCTAGTGAATCAAATAACTATTCTCCTATTTAATAAAATTTAAAATTCCACCATATTCAATTGATATTGAAGGTAGTGCCTAAATATTCCCAGGCTCTAAATTACTCACTTAGAGCTTCAAAATGATTTAGCCATTAAATCTTCTATTTCAAAATAGCGCCTAGCGGTCATCTTCAATTTATTATTTGTCAATTGGACAATAACACGTAGCATTTCCGTATAACCATTACTAAAACCCAAATTTCAATATTCTAATTTGATTGGTTCAAAAAGTAAATGGGGGGTGGAAGGCATGAAAGAAAAGCCTTGCATATATATTAATTAACTAACTGATAAAATTGAAATCGAAAAAAGTAAGGGAAATAATTAATGCAAAACCCCCAAACTTTAAAACGAAATAGCACATTTAGACCGAACACGCAGCTGTAAATTCTTATTATGTACAATGATTCGAATCTGTCCTGCTTCCTTAGTTCCCTATATCGAAGGCACAATAAGAGAGAAAATAATCGTTTACTGGAAATGGTCTAACATTGCCGTTCTTATCTCTAAGCCAGATAATGAAATTTTCTTTCTTATTTATTGAGATCATTATGACGTCTGTTATTTTGTTTAGAGCAGTAGGGAAGCTATATAAGTTATTTGCAGTCATTTAGGAAATTGCATATTTATTTCTTCTTTGCCTGCTCTTTGCGTGTAGCTGTAAGAAATTTACTTCTCTTTGAAAGAATTCTTGATAGTTAATTTCCCAGAACGAATGGCAATTTACAAAATATTTTATTTATAGAACATAGAAAGAGTAAATTAAACGTATTCGTTTTCGTGCCGAAATCATTAGTTAGGACTTCGTGAGATAAAAAAGAGCAATCTATATTTTATTAGTAATGGTAAATCATGGTATGGTTTTGTATATAATAATTAGTTTATTTGGTAAGAAAATAATGCTTGCTAATTAAAAACATAATATATTTCCTGAGTTGAATATTTCATGGACTGGCAATACCCACTTAATAACAAGGCCTTGGTGCTAGTCGTGTTACGTCATCTATGTAGGCCGTGCAATTTTAATCATATGAGGGGATACATGCACTAATATTTATGAAATCTATCAATAGTTAACTTATTATAAGGAACGCTAGCTATACGACAAATTTCTTGACCAATCTCAAAAGTTATGTATGAGTTTTGGTTTGATTCTAGATGTAGTTATTAAATGCAGGCTCCCAACACCCCTACACATGCGCCAAAATTCAGGATATGTATTTATATATAATAAATTTGTTATACTACTAAAAAAAAGATATATACTTGTGCAGGTACAATGAAGGTAGGTATATTATGCAGTTTAAAATTTTGCATGGAGCCTTTTTTATGGCAGTGGCACACCCACTAAAGGGAGTTCCTATGGCGCTCAATGAGCGGTGTGTGTGCGAAGATGTTGATTGACACGGTTCTAAAATAGTTTTGTCGGTTGTAATTAGGGGGAAACAGATGTAGTAGTAGTGAATTCCACAGTGATGCAGTGCGCCATACAAAGGAGCTTTTGTAAAGCGATATTCTAGGCGTTTCCAGCTGTACGACAAACTGGTGCGCTCCTGTTGTCTGTCGTGACTGTCTGACATGCGTTGCCAGGGGCGGGACGAGGCGGGCCAAATCATGGGAACATTTGTCGTGAAAGTATTTGTAAAACAGGGACATGTCGGCTACATGTCTGCGGTGTTCCAGACTATCCAGATTTTAAGTGAACTCCGGGTCGTCGACGAGATACACAGCTCTTTTCTGAATGGAATCGAGCAGCTCTAGGGTGTGCCTTGGTGCGGCACCCCAGATGTGTCAGCGATCTTCTAAACACGGTCATATTTGCGTTTTGTAGAGCATGAGGAACTGCTGCGGTGTATACAGTTTTGTGTTGCCAAGTAGCGCATTAAGCTTCTGGGAGGCTGGTTTTAGCGATGTTAGCAACGTGATCATGCCAGGACATATTACTGTTGACCAAGACACCCAATAGTCCGATTTATGAGAATAAAGGAATGGTCGAGTCTGCCATAATTATGTCAGGACCCGCCGTATTGGCACTCTTGGTAAACGTGGCTGCTTGGGTCTTTGCGATATTGAACTGGTTCAAATTTTTGTCGCCTCAATCTTGAACTTTTTCCAGGTCTTGCTGTCTACGATGATATATCTCTGTCGCTGGTAAGGTTTATCTGATCGAAATTGGGAGACAAGGGTACTGGTCATCTGCAAAAGTGTAAACAGGATTTTTCCTTTTGGTCATTAATATAGATAGTGAATGTGTCTGCGATGTGTCCATCAACTGCAACGTGGTTCTTAAGGAAACTGGCAAGTCAGCTGCAGAGAGAGGATGGTAGTCCAGAGGACGACAGTTTATTGAACAATCCGTCATGACAAACTCTGTCGAATGCCTTCGAAATACCCGACGCAATCGCTCGAGACTCTCCGCAGTTTTCAATTATTGCCCTACTCCATATATAAGTGACATAGGCCAATATATCTCCTGTGGATTTCTCTTTGCGAAAGCCGTATTGATTATCGCTGATTATTCTGTTGTTCTCGAAGTACTTGAGTAGTTGCTGATTGACTACACGTTACATGACTTTGAAATTTATAGGAAGCAAGGAAATAAGGCGATAGTTTACGGGCGTGGTGTTCTTGCCTTTTCTTGAAACAGGTCGCACTCGAGCGACTTTCCAAGAAGATAAGTAAATCTCTTTTCGGTAAGACAGAGAAAAAAGTCTGGAAAAAACTGGCGTTAGTTCATTGGCGCAGTCTGTAACACGATGGCAAGTGTTTTGTCGGGTCATGATTCCTTTTACGTATGTAGTTTTGTAAGGATTTTATAAATATCACGGTGATGAAACTTGACTTCTGCCATGGGAGTATTGGTGTTCGATATGAATAGATATTATCCACCTCTATTGAGTCAAAATTGGCAGCTAGTGTTGTAAAAAAGGTTTGGTAGGCTCTATCGCTTGGAGGGCGATAGAGACAGCATATAAACTTGGTTAATCTCTTGACGGTGAACTTGAGCCACATGACGTCAAGGTTGTTCGGTTCGAGTGTTTCCTCACGTGGCATGAAAAGTCGCTTCGGAAGAAAGGCATATTCCGAACATATCCAAATCGGGTGTGTAAATCGAAACGAACTGTTGTTGTTGAAGAACATACTTGTGTTTCTGTAAGGGCTAGTATCTGTGGTCTATTTGCTTCTAGATGTTGGTGTACTGAATTTATGATTTTATTTAGGCCTCTTATGTTGCAGAAATTTATTCTAAATTGGTTAGGTATCTTTGCTGTCTCTGAAATGCTGCATGAAGGTCTCCCAGGGCCACCCGGCGCCCGGAGATCCGAATGGCCAAGGAGTTTGCCTCCGGAATATTTTCATCCTTGAAGCATCATCATATCCATGTATTCCTACCGTGGAACAAAGAACAACCAGCGTGGAAGCGGAACGTGATTCGGAAAAACTGCTTAACATTTCCATTTCTGGTACGGTGTTCTTTCACCGGAAGATGCGAGTAGGCCTATGCATCAACCACCTAGGCCTGCTGCCATTGGAAACTTCAGGCTCAGACTCATTCCTTTGGCGGTTTCTAGTCTGGCAGGGGTAAGAATGGGGTTCGTTGGGTCACTCCCCACTGCAGTGATGTAAAATTACCGTAATTTATATTTTTGGTTATTTACGATGGTAATTTACGAGTGCTAAGTACCAAAATTAATTACCGTGGTAATACATTTGTGTCGTAAATTACTATGGCAAATAACCGTAATATTTTTTGGTAGTCTGACGGATTGAAATGCCTATAACTTTAGTTTAACTCAATATATTTCAGCATACTAGGTCTCGTTTGAGAGAGAAAACCTTGCTTATTAAGAACAAAATATACCCATGACAAATTGGTATTTGCTGTTCCCGCTAGGGGGCGCCAATTCGGAAGTTCTTTTTTTTTTCATTATTCTTCGTTTTTTCTCCATTTTTTTAAGGAAAGAGAAAGTAGATCAAATTTGCATTAAAAATCCTTTAACCCGCATATCTATAACTTCACGCGTTCAGGAGTTATTGCCAGAAGAGCATTTTTTAACAATGCATGCATTGGAAAACAAATTATTTTTCGATTTTTTAAGGTCAAACATGCCATGACTAAAGTAAAAAATGTTTTATTAACAAAAATAATCAAAGCAATCATGAAAATAACATTAATACAACTATAAAAATAACATAATAGGAAATAAGTGTAAATTGTGACTTAGCACTGCTGCAATATTTTAATAAATTTGGTGCAACAATTGAGCGAAGCTTATCTCAGGTACCCAGTTTTAATATAATGTCAGCCAAAAATCTTGCCCTTTTTCTGACGAATTTCGGACTCAGTAATTCACACGTATGTTTTCATACTTTTTCACATTTAATAGGCCGTAGAAACGAAAAACAAGCTTCTTTGAAAGAAACATCAAATTTTTTCCACTCTTGGCACGGCGATAGTGGCAGTTTTCTTCGTCCTAAATTCTGTAGGCGTGGCAAGGGAAGAACTGAAGACAATATTATTAATGTCCTGGCATACATAGAGTATAATAGGCTGATAGGAACTAGATCATTATCTTCGAACTTGGTTATAGCACGAACTGCTGTTCGTAATATTTCGAAAGACTACATTAATTACCACAACCTTCTTCTTCAACTGCCAGCGGCTGAAATCGAAGCGCCATCTCCACCTGGCAAAGATTGAAACAATGTGTGCAACATTATGGGAGGCAGTTTGAACACATGAGACATTAAATAAATTGAAATGTTTTATTCGAATTCGGTCCTTTAAATGATTGATTAATAATTATTTTTGATGATATATATTTTTTTATAATAGCCATGGCATGCTTGACCACAAAAGTTCGAAACTTATTCGCTTTTTCAATGCATGCATTGTTAAAAATGCTCTTCTGGCAATAACTCCTGAACGAGTGAAGTTATCGATATGCGTTTCAGAGGTTTTTTTCCTGTAAATTTGATCTACTACCTGTTTCTGTTAAAATAATGGTATCATTATATTTGAAATTTCGGAGAAATATTTAAAAACCATGAACTTTTCAATTGGCGCCCCCTATCGGGAGCGGCAAATATCGATTTGTCATGGGTATATTTTGTTCTTAATAGGCAAGGTTTGCTCTCTCAAACGAGATCTAGTTTGCTCAAACATGTTGAGCCAAACTAAAGTTATAGGCATTTATTTAAATCAGTCATACTTCTCCCTTCCCCCCACCCTTAGTTCATGCCCCACAATCAAAAGTGATGAACAAATAATATGCAGAATTTCATAAGCATTACAGTGGTGGTATTCTCTTATCAACTTATAATAGAACAGTTTTGAGTAAAATGCATTTTTCTACCCGACCATAGCAATTGCGCCCCCTAGCGGTAGAGTTATGAACTTGAAAATTATTTCCAGTGTTTTCTTATGGTCACTTTAGTTATATAATTTTTTACCGCAAGTCTCTATGATTAGTAGTTTCTGAGATACAGCCGCTTACCTCGCTTATTTGCCCACCCTGTACCTGTATAAAAAATAACTTGTCATAGTCACGTAATTATCACTTGGGAATTAAATTACGGTTTGTGTAAGTACGGTGTAGGACAAAGAGTTGCTTCATTTGTTTGTGAATAAAACATTGCTTTTTCCGTAAATGTTACTTAATTTTAAAACGAATACAACACAGAACAAAGTGAATGACAAACCTCCGTATCTATTAACTAAATGTTAATCGTTTGTAGCAGGTACTAAATCCAAAGAAAACCTTTAATTCGTACTTGATAATATTTAGGTTAAGTGGCCTGTTAAGTAAGTACGTTAAAATTTTAGTTAGTGGAATCCCGTACCTAAATACTAAGTATAATTTTTTTTTATATTTGCATTTCACAATGTTCTGGACTAAGTGGGATCTCTAGATCAACTATTTCATCTATTTCAATTTTACCATATATTTCAGAACAGTCGGACGCATATTCAGCCTTTAAACCAATAACGACTAATATAGCGATATTAGGAGGTATACTATGCTATAAGCATAAGCTATAACCACAACATAGAGTGTGACCTACAACTCGTTTTTTACTTTAGAGAGCGCAAATATCCTGAATACATATTTTAAACGATGTGATTCGCGGCAGTCGATAGTAAATTCTGGTCCGGCTAATAATCGGCAGCCGGCAGTAAATACCCGAACGCATAGTGCTCATATTGCTGACAAACGTCGCTTTCGGAAATATGGTAAATTACAACAAAATACAGCAAATAACGGTAAATTACTATAATTATATAGCACAAGAAGCGGTAATTTTCTATGTAAATTACAACTTAATTACGGTAATCAATTTCTGGTAATTTACGGTAAATTACAATACATTACCACGGTAATTTATCGATAATTTACCAGTTCACATAACTGCTCCCCAGTGATCAGCTCCAGACTTTGTACTTTGGTGTTCTCTAGCCTGGAGGAACACGATGGGATTTGATGGGCCACATCCCGTGGCAAACCCAGAATGGCAGGGGCTCCCCGTAATCAAACTACTCACACCAGTTTGACGTTCCTTCCTGCTAATGCAATGCAGCCTCTCTTGTCATAAACTGTCTTTGGGCAGAAAACCATTTTTGGTAGTTTAAATCTAGAAAATTCGACAACAAACTCCCCAAAATTATCAAACTTAATTTCGGTTATTTCAAGGACTTTGGAAAAATTTAACTCATCAATATTTTGAGGCATAATTACGCTAAGTATCAATTAACACAAATCTATCCGAAACCAAGAGAAAAACATACAATTAAACACGAACATAAACTTTTAACTGTGTTGTAAACAAATCGGCCGATTTGCACAAAAGCAACAGATCTTTAAGTTCAAAATATATGATTTAACGTATTAAAAAATACGCCTAACAATATAAATTGTATACCTAAATATACAGGATACAAGTTTGAAGCCCTTAAAAATATATAAATAGCTCCGATTTCAGAAAAATACAAGAAAATAACACTAATTACCGCAACCATTATCGGCAAATTTGTTTTGCTTCTTCTTTCTGTTATATGATGCGTTGTTGCAGGCTCTATAAGGAAAGGGCACAAACAAGCATTAAATAATTATATATATAAATTACGAAATACTACATTATAAAAAGAGGAAAGAACATTTTATGGAAATATGTTTTGACAATATTGGAGTAATTGTATTGTAAAAGAGGTGTTCTTTATATACGGGGATCCTAATATTCGCTACT
>MU183846.1:149341-171943 GCA_016904865.1 Pissodes strobi | reverse complement strand
GGCAAGGTATGAGCGGAAATAATATATATGTATAAAGAATATTCCGGATGTCAATTCGTTCGTCTTAAAATTCTTCATCTTCACGACGCGACGGCGACGTTTCGCCAGAATCGCATCTGACATTATCAAGTGTTGCTCGCTCCGCTTCTGGGCTCGAATTTTATTCAGAGACGACGACGAGTGTATCAAAAAGGCATTAAGACAAAAAATCCTTAATAATTTATTTTCATTAACAAAAACTACCCCCTAAAAACTCACCTCTAAAACTACACTTAGTAGTGGTTAGGCCCCCTTAGCATGATGATGGCGTCACATTAGATACGAGGTAGATAGAGTACGTGGTTCTGTTTAAGAATAAAACGGCATGGAACTGAATAAGGAAGGCCCCCAAATTGGGGGGGCCTTATTGGGGGGCGCATGCTCTAATGGTAGTACATGTCTAATGGGGGCTCTTGGGGTTCTAGTTTCGGTTCTAGTCGCAAGGCGGGGGCCCCAAAATTGAAGGGGGCACAGGACGTTGAATGGATAGGTGATTCTAACCTCACTTTTGAGTCAGAACCCCGCCTTCTCTACTAGTGCCTAGCCCTTCATGAAAAGTTTTCCCAAAAAATTCAAGATCCTAATTCCCGCCTTTTGCTGGACCTCCTCCGGTTCCATTTATAGCAGCTTTTTAGAAAATCTTAAGCGATAGTTCATCTTTTCATAATTCTAATTTTATTTTTTAGTAGTTAGTTATTGCAAAACTTACTTTCTGCCACTTTGGAACGGGTCTTTCCCCTAAACCAGTTGCATATAATTGCAATGTTAATTCCGACCAAAGTTTTTTTAAATGAGTCCTTTCCACCTGGACCATTTATTCCTTGCCAAATCTGGGTGGAGCTCCATAAAATTTATAATTATGTCCCAATGAATTCTAATCACTTTGAAAGCCATAATTCGAAAGCGGAAAGACCTACGAATATAAAATAATTTTAATTTTAAATGACAATTGTTTATATTGATAATACACCAATTATTATACTAATAAAAATAATTGTAAATTGTAGCAGGCGCATTAACAAAGATCTCATGAAAATGAAATTAAAAAGATATGCACATATCAATATATCTTCAAGCTAAATTTTGCCTTATTGTTAATTGATAAATTGTGATTATTTTTTATAAACAATAAAGCCCTTAGTTATATTAAAATCATTATTATTAATATAGTGGTACCTACTTACAGAAGTGTTGAAAGTATTTACGTTGGTTTTGGATGGTACTTACCTTATAACCTGGCAGAAAAATTGAATAATACCGATTCTCATCCTAAAAAAGGAAAAGAAAGTATTTTAACATATATTTTGTTACAAAAAATTATTTAAAAATGAATAATAAACAAAAAAATATAACCACACTTTTGCAAAAAATGGCGCTAAAAATCCGAATTACCATTATTTCTAGTTGCATTCACTCGAATTTAACTTGACAGCCGAACATACTCGACGACATGTGATCGTAATCACACCCATATTGTCACGATCGACTTAGTATCGAGTTTGCCTACTCTGCGTGCTGATATTATTCAGTGAGTATTCGTTACTTCGAATCTTTGCAAGTAACGAGTACTCAAATAGCGAATAATTACTTTTTTGCCACCTCTAATTATTAATAAATATAATAAAATACTTACATAGAAGAACAATGTTTATTAATTACTAACAATCATAGCATATATAACAAACGTAAATATCTTAATTTATGTTTATACCCTACTTATGTTGCAGTTATAAGTGTAACTACCATTGCTATATAAGTATTGTTTTTAAACAATTTGTGAAATTTTTAGAAAAAAAAATCGAAAAAAAAATAACACATCATGGGAAACATGATAATAATATGTATGGGCGAAACACAGTTTAAAAATGATTTATACAAAAAGCAGAGAACACACATTAAAAATGATTTTACCAGTTTAGACACCAATTTATTTGTAACAGTTGTTTTTTTTAATATTAATATCAAGTCGTAGTGATTCCAGTTTTAATCGCTTCTCTTCCTTTTGGAATTATCCTTCTTCGTCTGTCTTTTTTAAATAATAGTTTTCCTACTGAATACGTTTATCTAATAAAACATAATATTTTTGAGCAAAGTGAGATGATGTTAATGTAGTAATAGGCTGTTTCGGCCTACGTCTACTAACAGTTTCCTCCTTAAAAAATGTAAAAACGTGAGTGTTTGGTCAAAGAAATTTATCTAAAAATTCCTTACACTAAGAGTTCCTGCATGTTTCTAAAATTATGTTGTAAGGTAGGCATTTAAAAGATAAATGTATGGATATTGAGAAAAAAACAGTGTGAAATTTTGTAGTTCTCCCATTTTCCATCTTTAGAGTATCCTCCCCAATTCTTTTAAAATTTAATATTTTCTTAGAGGTTTGTTAACATTTGAAACCTTTTAATAATAGTTCATATCTTTCTAAGCTTGTTATTATGTTTTGACTTAAATCAACTTACTTTATTTTTGTGACTGGTTTGAAGAGCAGCTGTAACTGGGGATTGGAGATCAGTGGGGTTTCTACAAGTAGGTCTGTTTTCCTTAAAGAATAAAAGGTTATTAATACATGTACATATATACAGACCATGCATTTCAGTTTATTTCTAATCAAATTCTGTATATAACCACACATGAGCTACTTATTATCTGAAATATATTTTGTGTTTTGTGCTATAGACCTGAGCTGAAGTTGATGGTTGGTTCATTTGGTTGCTTACCTGAAAATAAAAATAAAAGAATCCATTACGGATTTTTATGACATGTTACAGAAACCTAAATAAATGAAGTCCAAAATTCCAAATGTTAAGTACAATTGGGCTTCAAAAAGTTTTGTGTTTTACGAAATAGTTTTTCAGATTTTAACATTTATATTTAGTTTAAGCACAGTTCATAGAACTCTCGCAGTTCCCGATCTAACAAAGTGGCAGTGGTAAGTTATATACTTAAATTAAGAAAAAATGTGAAACAGGGTCTTTCTTAGAAAACATAACTCTGGAATACCTAAATATATTTCAATCTACCGAATTAACACATATGTTTAATTATGTACCTACCTCTTGTATTTCACCATTTTCTATTTCAAATACGAGTTCTTCAGAGCCTTAGTGTAGCAGCTGGGAAGCTGATTTGAATCTCTAGTGTTTCCCAATCCCTCAATACTTTTTTCTTAATTAATAAATGATGAAAGTAACTCATCCACAGGATCCTTTTTAAAAATAAGTTTTGGACCTCCACCAGTTTTAAATAGTTCTACCTTTCGTTACCCTTTTGCTGCCCTAGGATTATTTTTTATTTTCATAAAATCTTTTCAATACCTCCCAATCTCTGTGATAGCTTGATGCTGAGATACTGTTAAAATCATTTTCAATGTGTTTTATAGTAGTTTGGTTTGTTTTTTGTTTTCTAACTATGAGCATACTTTTCCGCAATCAAGCCAATGAGGACTGCTTTTTCTTCAGAACTGAAATTTGGAGGGCTTTTTGGCATTTTCGGATCCATTTCTTAATTTCTCCTTTATCTTCTTATCTATGCTACAATGCGAATAAGAAAGCTGATAAAGCACCAAGAAAAAGTGACTGAAAAAAATAGTATTAAAAAAAATAAAGTTAGGTTATACGACGTTATGTGCAAGATTTTGACGTTTATTAAAATACCAAATACCTAATGTGTCCAACAAACGGAAAATGAAAACATTAAATTTTGCACCGTTGCCAAGCGTACAAAAAGATTAACTAATTTTTTGACGGTGCATAGCATAATAAATTAAACTAAGTTTAATTACTAAAACTAGTGTCCCTAAACTAGTTTATTTTGTCAAACGGAGAATACCGACATTAATCGCGTATTCGGATCAGCATCTGTTGTGGCGTAAGTACAACCGCCTCTTTCTGCAGACAGCGTTCTTTCTGTTCCTTCATGGAGTAATTTCTTATTGCAATTTTAACAATTTCAAGAAAATATAAACCGAGTTTCTGTAATTCAATCGCAGTTTTGGTAGATGCAAACCAAGAATCGCCTACCACTATTCGTCCCGATATTTGCCATGGACTAGTGAAACGCTGTGTTGTAGCAGTTCCGGTCCCTAGTTTTTGCTGCCATTTTTTCTGCGACATTGTGATATTTCCCTAGTTGATTTCGATGCCAATAATAACACCAGGCGGAACATCTGCTACCATCTTACACTCGCATCCTACTCCCTTTGGCTCACGTACACGATACTCTGTATTTGAAGATAAAATATTTTCAACGTTATAATCAGCAGTAAGTTCCTCTTCATTGCATTTGCAATTGCATTTTTATTAAAATATATTGCATATATATATATTTCTTTAATGTATAATACAATAAAAAAAACTAGTATTCGACATTTAAATATTTATTTCAATAATTCTACATAATGAAGCTGTGTAAAGTAACTAACATATTTTTTCCTAATTAAGAACTTACTTGGGAACACAATATTATAAAAAATTCACAGATCTCGCATCTTACGCAAGTATCATTGGCGTATTGAAAATACCTGAATCAACTCACAATTATCAGGTTAACATTTTTGATGATTTTGGCCTTTAAGATACTTATATTAATTTGACATCTTTGACAGAGACTATCACAAAAAATATTTGTCTTTTATTTTCCCTAATCTAATTGTAAGATTTCATTCAAATCGGTTCATAAATAGCAATACTGTCAAATCTGACATTTTTGACAGACTATGTCAATAACTATTTTTCTTTTATTTTCCCTAATCTAATTCTAAGACTTCATTCAAATCGGTTTATAAATAGTAAAACCGTCAAATTTGACATTTTTGACAGATACTCACAAATATATTTTTCCTTTATTTTCCCTAATCTAATTCTAAACTTTCATTCAAATCTGTTCATAAATAACAAAACTGTCAAATTTGACATTTTTGACACACTATGTCAATAATTATTTTTCTTTGGTTTTCCCTAATCTAATTCTAAGATTTCATTCAAATCGGTTCATAAATAGCAAAACTGTCTAATTTGACATTTTTGACAGATACTGGGCCGTATGAATAAAAATGAGCAAAACCTTCTACTTGCAAAAATTGAAGCATATGCTATATAGTTTATGAATAAAAATGTAAGTAGAAGGTTTTGCTCAAACTTGTATTAGAAGCATGAGCATCTACTCATGTTTAAGTATTTGCTCAACTTGTTATGAATAAAATGTATGCTTTGCTTACTTAGTTGAGCATTTGCTCCAAAATTTTTGCATCTCGTTAGTAGGAGATGCACCTTTCAATAAGCTGGTCATAAAATGGCAGAATTCGTGAATTTACGTGCACAGAAGCAATACAAAGTGCGAAGGGAAGCTGATTGGCGAGATTTTAAATCTCTTTACAGATTTCAAGAAGAAAATGTAAATTGGATGGCAACGTTCTTTTTGGGAGAAAATCTTGAAAGAAGAGGAGGCGCTCTTTCTTCAAATCATAAAATGAAGGTATTCTTGCGATATATGGCAAATCCTGGATTTCAGATGGGTGTAGCAGAAGAATTGGGAATCACTCAGTCGACTGTTTCAAAAACAATTTCATTTGTAATGAACAAAATAGTTGAAAAGTCCCATTTATGGATCAAATTTCCGTCAACCCAACCCAAAATAAACGAAGCACAGCAAGCGTGGCAAGAAAAATTTCAGTTTCCTAGTGCTATTGGAGTGATTAATTGCACGCACGTTCAGATTTTGAAACCGAATCAACATGGTGATGAATACATCAACAGAAAGGGATTGGCGACTTTAAATATGCAGGCAACATGTAACTCAGTGAAAATGTTTACTAGTGCTGATGTTAGTTGGCCGGGTTCTGTACACGACGCAAGAATTTGGAGGAACTGCGATATACGTGTAACTATGAAACAGTTTCCTGGTGCAGTACTACTGGGTGATGATGGTTATGGCTTAGAACCGTGGCTAATGACTCCGTTCAGAAACCCTAATAACGCATTGGAAAGAGCTTACAACAGACTGCTTAAGAAAGAAAGGGTTATAATTGAAAGGTGTTTTGGCCAACTTAAGCGCAGGTTTCCAGTTTTCAAATATATGTGCCGAGTTAAATTAGAAAAAGTTCCATCCGTCATTATTTGTTGTATCGTGCTTCACAATATTGCCAAATACTTGAGAGATGCTGATTTTGAATATAATGCAGAACCAGAAGACAATTATCATAACGGTGGTGACTACGAAGTAGAAGATGGGCTTCTACAACGTGCACGAGAGAGACGGCTTGAAATAGCAAATGTTATTCTTGGTCAAGATCTTAGTTAAAAATGGTGTGTCCATGTAAATTAAATTAGAAGTAAACAAAATAAATATTTATCTATAAGAAAGGCGTTTTTCTTTTTGTAAATCGTACCAATTTTAATATTTAGCTCTTATATTTTCGTCACATGATTCTTTTGTTGCTTTTAGTTGGTGACCAGTGGCCATAATTAACATATTTTTTAAATCCGCAATGAAATTTTTAATTTACCATTTTATTCATACTTTCTATTTTCTCATAAAGAAAATATTTATATTTTATTTCGAATTAAGTACAACTCAACAATATACAAATACAAAGATATACAAAAAATTTTTAAAAAAATATATGTATATATTTAGTTCAATTCTGTTATTATATAAGAATTATCATCATGGCTGGCATTTGGCTGCGCCGATGCTTTCCATATTGCATGTTCATAAAACTGCCTCTGGATACGAGTAGTCTTTAATTGTTCGATAAGAACAAGGCCTTGTAATTCCTGTGTTGTCAGTTTGGAAGTTTCTTCTGTTTCAAATGACTGCAAGTTCTTGTTTGTTTGCTGCTTCAACGCTTTTTGTGGCCGTGGTATAGGCCAGTATCCCTTTTCTTTCTCGGACTGAAAAGATAAGGAAGAGTCAGACAATTCTTGGCCGTCTACATTCCTCACAGCTGTAGAAAGTCCAACACTTTTGGCTCCTAGAATGGAATAATCTATCAAGATTCTAATTAAATGTTTTTCGAAAAATTCTCTATGTACCTACGTATGCAAAAAAGGGCTACTTTATTGACGCAAAACTATTCTAAAAACGACGTATTCAGTCAATGGCATTGATTTGTATAGGAGTGGATAAGCAATAGCCGCCTGTCGCACTATTCAAAAGTGGCAACCTATGGGCGAAAAACAGGTTTCTGCGCATGAGAAAATCGACGTAAAATGGAAAAACGTAAACAAAGAAGATACCGTTTTGTCATGCGTGCTAAAACACTTGCCGTCTCAGCAGGCGTCGGTTAGGATCGAACTTGGCTTTTGTCTTTGACGTGTTTTCGTTTTGACGGCGCGGGGTTTTGAGTTAATAATTCTAGTTTTTACTTTTTTTTACTTTCTTTGGACCTAGTGTCTGTAGTTGCTTAATTAGTTTTAGTTTAGTGGTTCACTTTTGTGGTTTGTACGTAACCTATTTTGATTTTCGTTTACATTGAACAATACGCAGATAAACAATCGGCGATGCTACCAAAATAGAATCCTGAAAGTGTATGGTTGTGTTTTGTAGTAGTAGAGGCAAAATACCCGGGATTTCCTATTTCAAGTAAGTCTAATTATTATAAGTATTCCTTATTTATACCTTATTGTTTGTTTCACTACGCTAACTGGGGCCTATTTTACAATCGGCAAGACTCCTCTACCGAATATTTGGTGAAATAATCACTTTCGGGCCTGCCTATTTACCTTCACGGTGCAACAGCTAGCTCCTACTAATTTTCTAATGCGCAAGTCCAAATAGAAATATCTTTGTTTACATTTCGCGGTCGTAAATTTGCCATGTTTGGTCTATTTATTGCTTATCCACTCCTATACAAATCAATGGTCAATGGTACAAAAAATGCTCTGTTTAAAAATATAAAAAAGCATATTTTTTTAATTATATCCCGTTTTCTAGATGTGTGTTATTATCAACCATGTGCAATAAAAGAAAGTGGGAGTTTTTTTGACATAGTCGCGGCACTTTTGTATTATATACATCCATATATCACATTTTAATAAAAAAGATACATCGATTTATGTGATGCAAACTTTTCTTCAATCAGTTAACAAAGAAAATAAAATCTTACCTTGTATTTTACCTATGGTCGGATTCTCCTTTCCATCCATTAATTCATGTAAATTTTGTTCCCACTGCTTCAAAACAATTTTTTTATTGCCAGTTTTGTTCTTGTCAACCTTATTTCTTAATCTCGTTTTCATGTTGTTTATTTTTTTCATTAGTTGCGAAACGGTTAATGGCTTTCCTATTTTTCGTTCTATTTCTGTGGCTGCATGTTTTACGGCCTCTTTTTTTTTATTTTTTATATGCGGAATTTGTGATTTGGTAAGGATTTCAGGTTTCTTGCAATTGCATTGCTACTAGCAGATTGATACCTTTTTCTTCCTCATTCCCCTCGTCTGAAGACATTTTAATTACACTTACAATCAAAACACGGTCAAATTAATGCAGACGCAACTCGACTGTTTGCGAGTTTCGACAAATGCTCATTTTATTGAAGCAAATGCTCTTGAGTATAAGCAAATCATTATTCATATCAACTCGAGTAGATGCTTATACTCCGACCTGTTACTCTAAGCTCTTGCTTGGAGCGTTTGCTCATACTCATGAGCATTTGCTTTCTTTTTATTCATACGGGCCACTATCACAAAAAAAATTTTTCACTTAATTTTCCTAATCTAATTCTAAACTTTCATTCAAATCGGTTCTTAAATAACGAAACTGTCAAATTTGACATTTTTGACAGATATTATCATAAACATATTTCTTTTATTTTCCCTAATCTAATTCTAAGACTTCATTCAAATCGGTTCATAAATAGCAATACTGTCAAATTTGACATTTTTCACAGATACTATCACAAAAAATATTTTTCTTTTATTTTCCCTTGTCTAATTCTAAACTTTCATTCAAATCGGTTCATAAATAACGAAACTGTCAAATCTGACATTTTTGACAGACTATGTCAATAATTATTTTACTTCTATTTTCCCTGATCTAATTCTAAAACTTCATTCTAATCGGTTTATAAATAGTAAAACTGTCAAATTTGACATTTTTGACAGATACTCACAAAAAATATTTTTCCTTTATTTCCCTAATCTAATTCTAAACTCTCATTCAAATCGGTTCATAAATAACGGAACTGTCAAATTTGACATTTTTGACAGACTATGTCAATAATTATTTTTTCTTTTATTTTCCCTAATCTAATTCTAAGATTTCATTCAAATCAGTTCATAAATAGAAAAACTGTCAAATTTGACATTTTTGACAGATACTATTACAAAAATATTTTTCATTTATTTTCCCTAATCTAATTCTAAACTTTCATTCAAATCGGTTCATAAATAACGAAACTGTCAAATTTGACATTTTTGACAGATACTATCACAAAAAATATTTCTTTTATTTTCTCTAATCTAATTCTAAGATTTCATTCAAATCGGTTCATAAATAGCAATACTGTCAAATTTGACATTTTTGACAGATACTATCACAAAAAATATTTTTCTTTTTTTTGCCAAGTCTAATTCTAAACTTTCATTCAAATCGGTTCATAAATAACGAAACTGTCAAATCTAACATTTTTGACAGACCATGTCAATAATTATTTTTCTTTTATTTTCCCTAATCTAATTCTAAGATTTCATTCAAATCGGTTCATAAATAGCAAACCTGTCAAATTTGACATTTTTGACAGATACTATCACAAAAAAATATTCTTTTATTTTTCCTAGTCTAATTCTAAACTTTCATTCAAATCGGTTCATAAATACCGAAACTGTCAAATTTGACATTTTTGACAGACCACGTCAATAATTATTTTTCTTTTATTTTTCCTAATCTAATTCTAAGATTTCATTCAAATCCTTTCATAAATAGCAAAACTGTCAAATTTGACATTTTTGACAGATACTATCACAATTTTTCAAATTTGTCATTTTTGACAGATAGGTAATAAGTACGTCATAGAATCTTTATCTTTCCTAATCTAATTCGGTTCATAAATAGCGAAACTGTCAAATTTGACATTTTTAACATTTATTTTTCCGTCCACTTATAAAATATCACTCAAATCGGTTCCTAAATAGCGAATCTGTCAAATTTCACATTTTCAACATTTATTTTTCCAGTCCACTTATAAAATTTCACTCAAATCGGTTCCTAAATAGCGAAACTGTCAAATTTCACATTTTTTACAGATACTATGCCATAAAATCGACATATTTTGGGAGTCACCCTGTATCTTCTAATCGAGCTTCTAATAAGTAATAAAAAAATTCGGTCTAAATTTAGATTTACATCACAGTATAAAATAACACTAACTTACCTTATTCAACAATTATTCGAACATTTAGAATAACTACGTAGTATTATAACGTCATTGAGAATAACCCACAACACACAAGCAAGATATTTTATTATTTACTGATAGTTATATTATCGAAACAAATTAATATCAACATCCCGCTGCCGACCTTCGCAGTCAATAACCCCGATCGCGTTACGTGTTTAAATCTTTTAATCTTATTAAACGACTTATTTATGAGCATGTCGAGGTCATATACGCGTTTGTCGATTTCGGGCCCCTATATATGAAACCATAAGTATTTTCAATACTAAAAAAAACGAACATATGCAAAACTTTTTTGGCCCATTTTATTTACTGTTGAATGATTAACCCCTTTTAATAGCAGCTATTATCATTTTTTTTAATTTTAAACTTTAAATTTTCAACTTTTTATATCAGAATATCAAACCTTAAAATGCTCTACTTTACCTTAATTTAACCGACCTCGTATCTCTTTTCATTTTCCATTTTCGACTTTTTATATCAAAATATCAAACATTAAAAAGTACAAACGAAAAACAATGATTAAAATACACAAAATCAGCCGCGAAATAATGCTTATGCTTGGCTTCGGGTTCATCGATTTCCCGTAGCCGTACTGACGAATGTTATCTATTCTGTAATATAGTCCGTCAACCGAATCATGTAAGAACGAAACACCGCGCCATCCTCGCCAAGGACTGTTTGCTTGATTCGACTATAACCTGTCGTTTCTTATCTGTTGCCTGTGAACGGTTGCCGTATAAACGCGCCTAGTAGTATTTTCAATACTAAAAAAAACTAAAGATATTGTAAAACGATCGTAAAAAGGCTCGCAGTATTATGCACACCCCTATATCTTTATAAAACACGTAACAGGTAACGAAATACATATTTTAACGTGGGAGCCTTATAGCCAATAAGAAGTCTATAATAGTAGACTGTCAGAAAAGACGCGATACCGTTGTGGACTTCTGATGTTTTAAAAAGTAATTAAGCAATATGATACAAATGTGGTATAAACACATACCATAGAAAGGTGTACCTAATCTATATGCTTCAAATTACAAAAACATTATTGTCATGTATAACACATAAATTTTACTCTTGAAACAAATGCTTCTTTACAGTTTAGAAAATAATTCTTTTTCTTGGAAAATTGTTATGTTTAAATGTTATGTACCTCCAGGCAGTTTTTTATATTTTGTCCAATATCTAGATGCTCAATCTCGAAAGTAGCAAAAGCCATTAAATGCAAACCTTCAGTGGTATTTTTACGAATGATCTCTTATAAATATCGAAAAAAAAATTTATATCTCTATTGTAAAAAAAACAATTACAACATGCATATTTGAATGGAAAACGCATTGTATTACTAACTACAAAGGAAAATTATTATTTTTAAACTTAAAATTTTCAAAGAAAGTATTAACCTATGTAACGGAATATATGTTAAATATAATGTTATGAAATATTTGTCTATTCCGCTCCATTTATTCTACCTATTTGCCAATGGTTTTCAATGTTTAGTATATTGATAGGCAGTATTTCGCCGTATTTCTTACAACGGTTGTCACGTGTTTTGAACTGGCCAATGAAAAAAAACCGTTGAATTTTAAATGGGTAGAATATACAGTTTTGAAAAATTTCGTCTCATCTTGTGTTAAAACGTCGGCACGGTGAGTCGTAATAATTTTTGATCTTAAAATATCTTATTCATTCTGCATATTTTTCAATAATCCTTTCATACTTTAAACATATAATTAAAAATTGTTTCCAATTCAGTTAGATATATTTGGCTTTTGTATTGCATTTTTAAGTAATTGCGATTTCAACAATTCTAAATTTTTTTGGTGACCTTAAGGTTAAATACCGATTTTTTTGGTGAATAGTTGCATTTCTTATTGGTCAAATTCGTGTATTTTGATAATGGTTTAATCCAAATTTGTCGAGAGCGGAATTATTTCATCGTTTTAAACGGTCACACACATTATTTAGATATTTTCATTTAGATTTGACGATATTGTTGGGAGGATTCGCAGAGCAGATTTTATCTTTTCCTGTAAAAGGTAGTAAATTGAATTTGTAGTAGAATTTCTCTGGGTTTTTCCTAGCAATATTGTTAGTTATAGTAAATTTTTCGCTTTTCAGACTTATTTCATTCCTTTTTCAGTTTATTTGTAGCTTTAAACTATCACAAAGCGGGCAACACTAATTAGTTATTAAGTAGCGCCCAACTAATTAATTAAAATAATTAAATACCTTTTAGTTACACCTATTTATTTTAAATAAAAATAACGTGATCATTTATGTATGATAATTATTATTGTATTGTGTTCTATTAGAAAAAAATGTGCAATGCGTTCGTTTTTTATTTTTGAGAGATTAATTTCCTTCTTCTAATCTTTCTAAAAGATAACATATAAAATAACACGCTGGGCTAAAATATGGAACAAATTCATTATCTCGTAAACCACAATTTTTTTTTTAAGTCGCTCGAACCCGTCGATTTTGGTTTTCGATCGCGCATATTCTATATGCAGGCTGTCAAACTTGGTCAATGATCGATTTTCAACTGTCAATATTTCAAAAACAGTTGGAGATAGGTATAGGACATTATTCATGAAATATATCCAGAATTCTCCTCAAAATCCAAATATGCAATAATATACATACAATTAATGAAAAAAATATTTTTTCAGTCACTCTAATTTGGAACACCCTGTATATCTACATTTTATGTCAGAATATGCGCGATCGAAAAATAAAATCGACGGGTTCGAGCGATTTTTTAAAAAAAATGTGGTTTACGAGATAATGAATTTGTTCCATATTTTAGCCCATCACTGTATATATATCTTTAGATTTGAATGATATTCCGTTTTGTTTTTAAGAACACGATCGGATTGATTGTAGGATACAATTTCTATCCGTATGTCACCATCATTCAGTCTAAAACTTACTGCTTTTTTCCCTTTTCTTTTTGAAGTAGATGGGTATTCGATACTATCATCGTCTTCTGCATTTTCTTCACTGTCGTCACTGTCAGAAGAACGGTCATTCTCTGAAAACGATGCCTCCATAGACGATTCTAAGGTATCGATCTGCTGATTTTTTTTTCTCTTTTCTCGTTCTTGCTTCTGTTCCCTTTCTTCTCGTCTCTCAGCATTGTCATCATCTTCGCGGTCTTCGTCGTCTTCATGATCTTCGTCATACTCGTCCTTGTCGTCGCCCATCGCAGCTTGTAATAGACGAGACACCTTTGACATGTCAACAAAACCATCGGGAATTCTATAAACATTTTTGTGAATTTGTTTATCGTGTCCCAAAAAATTTGCTAGATCGGTCACTCGGCTCTCTTCTACACGGAGCATCGCCGTATAAGTAGTAATATGTTTCCCAAGAATAGTACCTCTCAAAGAAAAGGGTCGTTCAGATCCGCATTCGGATGCAAATTTACGCATAAGAGGACACGCTTTGAGATACTCTTTTTGAAGTAGATGTGAATAGGGTACGGCGAATACGTATTGATTCGTGGATACTACTTTAGCTTCATTTCGAAATTTAAGAATAGTCTCAATACATTTATTTAAAAACATATCCAAAAGAGTAGGCACGATTCTGCCCTTTTTGCCTCGAATAGTTAGACGTACAAATTTTCGAGCTTGTTCCTGGGATTTCTTTGACACAGAATGATAGATATCAGTATTTAAAGTCTTCTCAAGCGTCTCTTGATTTCTGTAATCTTCAATTAAAAGTCTTTCGATTTCTCCTGCTCGGCGACGGTGACGGTTAAAGATTTGGACGAGAATAAGGATGGATAATTTTTTCCGTGAGTCCAAATTAAAGGATTTGTTTAGGATAGCCATAGAATCAATAGCCATAGTGTTAAGGTATTTATGCAATTTTTGTATATCATCTTTGGATGGCAGCACGGTTTTTTTCACTCGTCATTTTTTTGTTTGATCTTCGACCACTTTTTTTATTTACACTTATGCAAAAATCTTCATCAAAAAGCAAAAGAAAATTGTCAATACGGTTTTTGGATTCTTTATCTTCCTTTTTAATACATTCTACAGCCAACAGCTTAGCACACTTTTCAGCAACGTTCCTAATGAAGATGCGTTGGATGGTGAGTCAAACATTTTTGTATTGGGATTATATTTGGCACATCGTTGGACAGCCTTGATTACATTATCGTAAAAGCGAGGATGAAAAACCGAAGCGAAATCGGTTATGTCTTTATCCAGATTACGAATTGCGATTTTAAAACGACTAAGAAGTCTCAACTGACTTCGTATCATGTCGTGCTGATGATCAAGAGTGTATTTTTCACAAAGTCTGTTGCCAAAAATAATTAAAAGGTCGTCGTACTTTATAGCTCTCGTTACTTCGTCATCTTGCAATACAGGTAAAATTTTATATTTCATCGTTTCACTAGCGCGATGATTCGTGTAACCCTTTAATCTTCTTCCATCCACCGTTGGTCCTCGGGTACCCTTCTTATGCTTCGGATTGCATTTTATGTGGTGAAGTCGTAGAGTCTGTTTAGAAAAATAACCCAGACAATGACTACAGCAAATATAATTATCGGCCGGACTTTTAAATTTTTCCTGTGCTCGCCGACATGTAATTAATATTCCTGTATTTACCTCGGCATCCGTATTGTGTATATAATCTCCTTTTCTACGAATCGTCTCAATAATTTTCAAGCGTTCAAGATTGCATTCTTCATTTTTATGTTTAACCTCGGGGTGTCTGGCAAATTTAGTTTGTAATGTTTTGCAATAAGGACAGAAGTGCTTTTTAGTAGTTTTTTTTGAAATTGGGACAGATAATTCATTACTATCCATTGTCAGGCCGCTAAGTTGGCAAAGGTGGTAACGGCTGATGGGAACTTTCGAAATTTGAATCTGTAAGTAAGTAAGGAAGAGGCGATTCTTAATATATATTCGAATGGTGGCCTTAGAATAAAGTCGAGAATTATTGTGGTATCCCCAGTGTGCAAACGCCTTGATATTCTGTACTGTTGGGTCGCGTTAAATTAAATAATTATTAAGATCGCTACAATGGCGAGATATTGTTGTGCGTGCGGATAATTGCATTATAAAAGTGGGTGAAGGATTATCATTTTTTAGATGCCCCAAAGACCTTATCAGGTAAGATTTATAATAATTTTTTAATAATATGCAGTTTTTCAATTACACGTATAATCGGTTCAACATTTATTAAAATTCTGTTATTTACCTAAATTTGGATAAAGACAAGTACGGCAAAAATAAAATGCCCGTCACCACTAGCGTGAGCTAAAATCCGTTTATGTTTTAATAATTGCGAATTTTTCACATGACCTTTTGTGTTTTTAGCAACTCTTATATTACAAGCTTTTATTTACCTGTGGGTCTGTCGGTCTGTCTGTAATCAAATCTTGCAAGCTGAATTAGAACTACTTCTAAATGTCTGATTGACTTGAAATTTGGTACACGTTTATAGTTCCGATGACAATACAATAATAATGTTGTTAAGTTTACACCACCCCCCTTTCAGGGGTAGGGGAGGGGGCACTACTTAAAGTATGTCCGATTCCGTTTAAATTTGGTATATGGGGGTTTTTGGGGACAAGGAATATGAATTTTCTATCAGATTTTGAAAATTCAAAATGGCGGATTCAACATGGCCGATATTGAGTTAAATGTTACAAGTCAATTTTAGCTGACTTCTACATATTTAATTGACTTCAAATCTGGTATGCGTTTGAAGTTCAAATGAAAATATAAAACTATGGTCTTGCTTACACCCACCCCCCTCCCTTTGAAGGGTAGGGTAGGGGGCACTACTTAAAGTATGTCCGATTTCGTTTAAAATTGGTATATGGGGGTTTTTGGTTGGGACAAGGAATTTTTTTTTTTTTATCAGATCTTGAAAATATAAAATGGCGGATTCAACATGGCCTATTTTGGGTTAAATGTTGCAAGTCAATTTTAGCTCACTTCTACATATCCAGTTGGCTTCAAATTTTGGTATGCGTTTGTAGTCCAAATGAAAATATAAAACTATGGTGTTGCCATTGTTTATTCTTGTAAAGACAGTGGTGTTGCTTACACTTCCCCCTCCCTTTAAAGATTAGTGATGAAGGCACTGCTTAAAGTATGTCCAATTTCGTTTAAAATTGACATTAGGGGGTTTTTAGGGACAAGGAATATACATTTTTTATCAGATTTTGAAAATTTTAGGTGGCGGATTCAAAATGGCTTTTATTATATACTACGAATCTAAGTTTTATAAATAAAAATATAATATTTACTAAATTTGTGTTTTTGCTATGCTATAATACCTACTAAAAAGTAAAAAATAAATAAAAGTAAAAAAATATATAAAAGAAGCTTTTATTTAAATGCACTAAAAATAAGAAAATAACATTTGAAGTAAATCAAACCCAATCTTTTGTTATATTAAACATTTTTATATGATATAAAAGCTTGTCGCGAGAAATTTAAACAGGGAAATCTCGCCACGAGCTTTTATATCATATAAAAATGTTAAATGTAACAAAATAATGGGTTTGATTTACTTCAAATTTTATTTTCGTCTTTTTAGTGCATTTAAATAAAAGCTTGTTTTAAATTTTATTTTTACTTTTATTTATTTTAACATTGAAAATGTTTCTATTATCCTGGTAGGTATAGGGCCTCAAATCGTGAAAAAGTGTATGCTACATTTGACACATGACATCATACGCGTGAGAGATCGTGTTAGTTTATTTACTTAAACTTAAATTTGATTTATAAGGTATCGGAATCGATTAAAATGACTAAAATAAATTGGAACTAACTGAAACTAACCGAAAGTTGATTGAATGACTAACCAAAACTCGCCAAAAATTACCAATACGGGCTTAAACGTACCGGTACAGGTTACAAAAATTAAATTAGTTTAAAACTAACAAAAACGAACGGAATTTTAACGACTAACCAAAACTAACCAAAAACATTAAAATTGATTATAACGTATCGGAACCGATTCAAATGCCTAAAATAAATTGGAACTAACTGAAAGTAACCGAAAGTTGATTGAAAAACTAACCAAAAGGAACTAAAAGCACCAAAAAGGGCTAAAACGTATCGGAACAGATTAAAAATATTAAAGTAAGTTGAAACTAACCCAAAGTAACCGAATTTTGGCGACTAACCAAATACATTAAAATTGGTTATAAAGTATCGGAACCGGTTCAAATGACTAATATAAATTGAAACTAACTGTAATTAACAGAAAGTTGATTGCACAAGTAATAAAAACTAGCCAAAGTAACCAAAAGCACTAAGGGCTTAAACCTATCTGAACAGATTAAAAATATTAAAGTTAGTTGAAACTAACCCAAATTAACCTAATTTTGCCGACTGACATAATTTAACCAAAAACATATAAATTGGTTATAATGTATTGGAACCGCTTCAAATGAGTAAAATAAATTGGAGCTAACTGAAAGTAACCGAAAGCTGATTGAACAACTAACCAAAAGTAACTAAAAGCACCGAAACGGGCTAAAACGTATCGTAACACATTAAAAATATTGGAGTAAGCTAAAATGAACCCGGATTAACCGAATTTTGGCGACCAACCTAAACTAACCAAAAACAGTAAAATTCGTAATAACGTTAAGGAACCGGTTCAAATGACTATAATAAATTGAAACTGACTGAGATTAACCGAAAGTTGATTGAACGACTAAACACAACTAACCAAAAGTAACCAAAAAACCAAAACATATATCTAAATAGATTAAAAATATTAAAGTAAGTTGAAACTCACTTAAATTAGCCGAATTTCAGCAACTAACTAAAATTAACCAGCAGAATGCAATAACGCTTGTTAAATTTCAGATCTGAGAAAATTCATAAATGTGTTGAAAGTTAATAGTTGATATAAGTTTGGGTTAGTTTGAGTTAGATCAGATTAGATTACGTAAGTTTAATTTACCAAAATACGAGCCAAAATATATCACATACATGCATATTACTTCAAGGTTCTTTCTTTTTACAGTTTATAACGTTAAGTATGGTTGTAAAAAGCAAAATAACATTTGCATTTGATTCATCACTCATTCCTCGATCTAACGGTAACCTATCCCCGATCTAGCGCAGTTAGTTTCACTTAGTATCGACTTATTTAAGTCATTTCAACCGGTTCCGATACGTTATAATCAATGGTAATGGACTGGGTGAGTTTTGGTTAGTCGTTCAATCAACTTTCAGTTAGTTTCACTTATTTTATTCATTTGAGCCGGTTCCGAAGCGTTATATTCCGTTATAATTAATTTTAATAGATTTGGTTAGTTTGGTTAGCTGTCCAATCACTTTCTGTTAGTTTCGCTTAGTCTCAACTTATTTTATTTGTTTGAGCCGGGTCCGATACGTTATAATCAATTTTTCATAAACCGTCTCGTGACGTTCAGGAAAAATTTCCGTGTCGTGACGCGACCTTGAAAAATCACTCGCATGAAACCACAGAGGTATTCATTTGAACCGGCTCCGACACGTTATAATAAAATTTAATGCTTTTGATTTGTTTTGGTTAGCCGCGTAAATTCGTTCTGGTGCTTTTGCTTACTTTTAGTTAGTTTTGTTAGGTCACTCAATCAACTGTCGGTTAGTTTCAGTTAGTTTTAATTTATTTTAGTCGTTTGACCCGGTTCCGATACGTTTAACCAATTTTAATATTCAGTTAATTTGGTTTATTTTTAACTTACTTTAATATTTTTAATCTGTTCCGATACGTTTTGGCACTTTTTGGTGCTTTTGGTTACTTTTGGTTAATTTTGGTTAGTCGTTCAATCAATTTTCGGTTAATTTCAATTAGCCTATTTTAGCCATTTGAACCGCTGCCGATGCCGGTAGGTACGTTATAACCAATTTTTACGTTTTTGGTTAATTTACCTTAACCTTAAAAAAGTAGGCGCATCATAAACATCATTTTAAGCACGCTGCAGCGTACGATAATCGTTGATTATGATGCATGCGTAATAAAAAAATGTTTAATGTAACAAAATAATGGGTTTGATCTACTTCAAATTTTATTTTCTTCTTTTTAGTGCATTTAAATAAAAGCTTGTTTTATTTTTTTACTTTTATTTATTTTAACATTGAAAATGTTTCTATTATCCTAGTAGGTATAGGGCCTCAAATCGTGAAAAAGTGTATGCGACATTTGACACATGACATCATACGCGTGATAGATCTTGTTAGTTTATTTACTTATACTTAAATTTGATTTATAAGGTATCGGCATCGATTAAAATGACTAAAATAAATTGGAACTAATTGAAGCTAACCGAAAGTTGATTGAATGACTAACTAAAACTCGCCAAAAATAACCAATACGTGCTTAAAGTATCGGTACAGGTTACAAACATTAAATTAAGTTACAACTAACCAAAACGAACGGAATTTTAACGACTAACCAAAACTAACCAAAAACATTAAAATTTATTATAACGTATCGGAACCGATTCAAATGACTAAAATAAATTGGAACTAACTGTAATTAACAGAATGTTGATTGCACGACTAATCAAAACTAGCCAAAGTAACCAAAAGCACTAAGGGCTTAAACCTATATGAACAGATTGAAAATATTAAAGTTAGTTAAAACTAACCCAAATTAACCTAATTTTGGCAACTGAGATAATTTAACCAAAAACATATAAATTGTTTATAATCTATTGGAACCCCTTCAAATGAGTAAAATAAATTGGAGCTAACTGAAAGTAACCGAAAGCTGATTGAATGACTAACGAAAAGTAACTAAAAACACCGAAACCGGCTAAAACGTATCGTAATACATTAAAAATATTGGAGTAAGCTAAAATTAACCAAAATTAACCGAATTTTGGCGACCAACCTAAACTAACCAAAAACAGTAAAATTGGTAATAACGTATTGGAACCGGTTCAAATGACTATAATAAATTGAAACTGACTGAAATTAACCGAAAGTTGATTAAACGACTAAACAAATATAACCAAAAGTAACCAAAAAAGCGAAAACATATATCAAACAGATTAAAAATATTAAAGTAAGTTGAAACTCACTTAAATTAGCCGAATTTCGGCAACTAACTAAAATTAACCAGCAGAACGCAATAACGCTTGTTAAATTTGAGATCTGAGAAAATTCATAAATGTGTTGAAAGTTAATAGTTGATATAAGTTTGGGTTAGTTTGGGCTAGATCAGATTAGATTACGTAAGTTTAGTTTACCAAAATACGAGCCAAAATATATCACATACATTCATATTACTTCAAGGTTCTTTCTTTTTTACAGTTTATAACGTTAAGTGTGGTTGTAAAAAGCAAAATAACATTTGCATTTGATTCATCGCTCATTCCCAATCTAACGGTATGCAACTCGACTAGTTTTTACAAAAAAAAAAATAATTCGATCGGACTCTTAATCCCCGATCTAGCGCGGTTAGTTTCACTTAGTATTAACTTATTTAAGTCATTTCAACCGGTTCCGATACGTTATAATCAATGGTAATGGATTGGGTGAGTTTTGGTTAGTCGTTCAATCAACTTTCCGTTAGTTTCACTTATTTTATTCATTTGAGCCTGTTCCGAAAAGTTATAATCAATTTTAATAGATTTGGTTAGTTTGGTTATTCGTCCAATCACTTTCTATTAGTTTCGCTTAGTCTCAACTTATTTTATTTGTTTGAGCCGGGGCCGATACGTTATAATCAATTTTTCATAAACCATCTTGTGACGTTCAAGATAAATTTCCGTGCCGTGATGCGACCTTGAAAAATCACTCGCATGAAACCACAGAGGTATTCATTTGAACCGGTTTCGACACGTTATAATAAAATTTAATGCTTCTGATTAGTTTTGGTTAGTCGCGTAAATTCGTTCTGGTGCTTTTGGTTACTTTTAGTTAGTTTCGTTTGATCACTCAATCAACTGTCGGTTAGTTTCAGTTAATTTTAATTTATTTTAGTCGTTTGAACCGGTTCCGATACGTTTAACCAATTTTAATGTTTTTGGTTAGTCGCTAATATTCAGTTAATTTGGTTTATTCTTAACTTACTTTAATATTTTTAATCTGTTCCGATACGTTTTGGCATTTTTGGTGCTTTTTGTTACTTTTGGTTCATTTTGGTTAGTCGTTCAATCAACTTTCGGTTAATTTCAATTGGCCTATTTTAGTCATTTGAACCGCTGCCGGTAGGTACGTTATAACCAATTTTTACGTTTTTGGTTAATTTTAGTTAGTCGCCAAAAATCGGTTAATTTGGGTTAGTTTTAACTTACTCTAATGTTTTAAACTATTCCGATACGCTGTAGCCCTTTTTAGTGCTTTTGGCAAGTTTTGGTTAGTCGCTCAATAAATATTCAGTTAATTTCAGTCTGTGCCGATACATTTTAGTTCTTTTTGGTGCTTTTGATTACTTTTGGTTAGTTTGGGTTAGTAGTTCATCACGCATATGACATCATGTGTGGCAAATGTAGCATGCACTTTTTCGCAATTTGATGCCCCATAACAGGAAAACAGAAACATTTTCAACGTTAAAAGTTGTACGGCAGACGAAGTGCGATGAAAGAAACTCTCAAAAATGCAGCCAATCACTTGAGAAATGCACCCGGTTAATTGGCCATGTTAAATAAAAAGAAAATGTGAGAGAAATACTCGTAGCGCGAGTAATGACGTGTTAAGACCTTTAAGAAGCTATAAATTTGGTTTACTAGCTTAATATGTCCTTTTTTATATTTAAATTCCCACAATATTTATCAGCTCCTTTGAACCTTCTGCTTTATAGATGTTTTAATAGATCAATCAAGTTACAAACTGTCAAATAAATTATTTTAATTGGTATTACCTTTATTTATAATGTTTTTGAATTTAGTATACGTTACTATTTTGTATAACTTTAATACATAGTTTTATTCATTTGAATCACGTATTAAAAATTACCATATATCATGTAACCGAGGAAATAATTTTGCATCAGCTAATACTTTTTGAATCTCCCCTCACAGACTGCTCGCTGCTGCAGGTAGAGAAAAAACTAATTTTTTACCGTGCTGCGGCTTTTGCGTTTGATCCAAAAACATGAAACGATTTTTGCTGAGTGAAGCTACTCGATATTATTTGTACTCTGACTCGGTGTTCTTAAGTTCAGGAACGCTGTCGCTGCACCATTTC
>MU183846.1:114661-134341 GCA_016904865.1 Pissodes strobi | reverse complement strand
GAAAATTGTTATGTTTAAATGTTATGTACCTCCAGGCAGTTTTTTATCCAATATCTAGATGCTCAATCTCAAAAGTAGAAAAAGCCATTAAAAGCAAACCTTCAGTGGTATTTTTACGAATGATCTCTTATAAATATCGGAAAAAATATGTATATCTCTAATGTAAAAAAAAAACAAATACAACATGTACATGGACAACACATTGTATTACCAACTAGACAGGAAAATTATTATCATTAAACTTAAATTTTTCAAAGAAAGTATTAACCTATTTATTTTAAATAAAAATAACGTGATCATATATGTATGATAATTATTGTATTGTGTTCTATTAGAAAAAAATGTACAATGCGTTCGTTTTTTTATTTTTGAGAGATTCATTTCCTTCTTCTAATGTTTCTAAAAGATAACATATAAAATAACATGCGACATTTGTTTTAAACATTTTTTCTACGCTGTGACATAAAGCGTCTTGGTATGGTGCAAATCGGAAAAATAATATGTACTATATTTCTATTAAATTATAAAAAATTTAATGTGACACGAGTTTTACGTTTTGATGATTTCGAAGCAAGGAAGGAAAACAAAACGTAATATCATTCAAATTTAAAGATATATATATACATTTGAAGGTTTCACTACGTAGGCCCTGTAATGCAGATTTAATTCTGAAGTATCAAATAGATCACAAATTAAGTAACAATTTTGAAAATTTTCTTTCATCAATGGTATATTCTTAATTACTCCAAACTGTGTTAAACCATCTTTAATTTTACAAGGTAATGCTTTTTCTTTGCCATATTTATCACTTGACTTCAATACAACCGTTTACAAAAAAAATTTAGGTCAACTTCTTGGGTAATAGGCCAGTCAATATTGACGTAAAAAAAGACAAACATCGCACACGCGCATGTAACTACGAATTTTTTATATATTGTTAGGACTCGAGAGAGTAATTTATACTCAAGTTTGCAAACCTGAAAACCCTGTGCTACTCCCGTGGTGCTGAAAAAACGTAAAAATTTTGGCACTTTTTTTTTACCTAAGGAAGCGTTTCTCGGTTCTCTTTGTTCTCTAATATATTTTTGTACGGGAAACTAGCTACAATATGAGCCCAACTTGAGCTCTTTACGTCCATTGGTTGGGGAAATACAGCCAGCCAAATATGGCCAAGTTTTCCAAAAAAGTGAAAATTTATCGGTAGGGCCATATTCCAAGACATGTACCGGCAAAATTAATGATCCTGAAAAGAAGTAATAAGGAAAGGATTCGTAAAGAATTGGATCAGCTTCAGTTTGGTTCTAAAGTGATGCTTCTGGACGCCATAGTTTCCTCAAAAGCGAAAAATAGTGAAACATCGTAGTTTTTGACCAGTCAATATCGACACAAAAAAGCGGAACATTGCAAACGCGCATGCATCCACGATTTTTTAATATGTTGTTAGGAACCCTGAGAGTAGTTTATATCCAAGTGTGCTACCCTGAAAAATGTGTGCTACTCCCGTGGTGTCCAATGCGGGGCGTGTGCGGTGATGCTGCATTCCATCACTCGATCGTCGAGTTCGCTTTGTACCTGTTACACCGCAGTCGCTTTGTTGAAATCATTAAGTACGAACCTCAATAAACTAAAAGCCTATAGATTAGGGGTGTGACCGCGAATGAACTTCGTGCAAGATGGGCGATTGTTTTATATATCGTTCAGGCCTATTGAAAGGTAAAGTGGTTGTTGTAAAACAAAAAGGATTATCAAACTTATTGAAGCAAGTGAAAAACGTGGTCTTCGAGAATACAAAGATTTTCTTTCGTAACTGTGGTGTTCGATGGATACCCACAAGATGCAGCTATGAGGAGTACTAAATCAGCTGATCGCCTGCGACACTCTGCTTCTCTCTCCTGCAGTGACATTTTGTTTAATGAATCAACACCCATCAAAGTGCCTCAGGCAAAACTACTCTAAAACTAATCCAACAAACGCCGCCTGATCACCATGATACATACAGAATTCGAGAGGCAGGGTATCGAGGTACATCAGTCTGAAGAAGATGCTGATGCTGATATAGCGAGGACTGCCCTTTGCAAGAGTTCATCGTTCGAGCAAGTTTTTATAATTGGGGAGGATGTCGACCTACTGGTCTTCCTAAATGGCTGAAACTCTGGACAGACAAACGAGTACTTTCAGAAAGGCGGCAGAAGTGGGTCAGAATGCACTCAATATCCCGCAAATTCCTTCACATGTTGAGAAATGCCGCATCCAAGGGGGATAGTTTTGTTCCTGCATGCCATCAGTGGGTGTTACACCACCTCTACCCTCTTTTGGCAAGGCAAGATGAAGTGGTGCAACGTCCTGAAAAAAAAAACCCACTGGATATAGCTCGCCAATATATTTCTTAATCCAAACTCCAACCAAGAAGAAGTAGGAAATGCTGGTGAAAAGATCCTCATGAACCTCTACGGAGCAGATGAGGGAACGCTGAACTCCCTGCGATACACTGCATTTGTAAAATCGGCAGCAATGGCCAAAGTCAACCTTGCCCGCCTCCCTCCCCCATCAGAAGCTGCCAAATATCATTCTTGGAGGACCTATCACCAGATGCAAAAATGGTTGCGGATAGAGAAAAACCCGTGTGACTGGGGATGGGTCACCAGCGAGCAAGGTCTCTTGTCTGTCAGAATGTGCGCAGAGCCCGCTCCTCGGACCTTGCTTAAAATGGTGGCTTGTAGATGCAAAAAGGGTGCCTAGGATCATGCACTTGCAGAAAGACAGGGCTCAAGTGCTCTATCATATGCTCTTTTTGCCAAGGATGAAGTTGTAGTAACGTCACATCTATCGTCCTGGACGAGGATGACGACGAAGAAGTGGACGACCCAATAACATATGACGACCCGCCTCCACCTCCAGAAAGCGTCGTCCCTTCTTCGTTTCCCTCTCCCATCACTGATCCAGACTGGATGGGACTCGGTCCTTCCAAAAGGACGAAATTCTAAACTCCGATGGAGTTTGTGCTTGACTATCCTAGTTTACATTTAGGTTTACGTTGTTTATTTTATTTTTACGTTGATAATTTCATTTTTACGTTTATTTGTTCCCTGTATGTTCATATGAAGCTATTTATTATATATAAAGAGTTAATTTTACATGTTTCTACGTTTTTTTTTTTAAGAAATATGTACCAAAATTATTCATTACATTGTCTTCATGATTTTCCTAAACTTGTATGTTTCACTAGTTTCTCGTTTTTGAGGAAACTACGGCGTCCAGAAGCATCACTTTAGAACCAAATTGAAGCTAATCCAATTCTTTACAAATCCTTTCCTTATGTCTTCTCTTCAGGATCATTACTTTTGCCGGTACATGTCTTGGAATATGGCCCTACCGATTAATCTTCTTTTTTTTGGAAAAGTTGTCCATTTTTGGCTGGCTGTATCTCCCCAACCAATGGACGTAAAGAGCTCAAGTTGGGCTCATATTGTAGCTAGTTTCCCGTACAGAAATATATTATAGAACATATATAACCGAAAAAAGCTTCCTTAGGTTAGTTTTTTTGAAAAAAGTAAAAAAAGTGCCAAAATGTTGATGCTTTTTGAGCACCACGGGAGTAGCACAGGGTTTTCAGGGTTGCAAACTTGGGTATAAATTACTCTCACGAGTCCTAACAATATATAAAAAAAATCGTAGATACATGCGCGTTTGCGACCTTCGATGTTTATATTGACTGGCCTATAAAGTTGTAAAAACGAAAAGTGGAATTATGAATTTCTTTCCCAAATTCTATATTGTCATATATTATTATCTGGGCTTAAATAATATATTAATATAATATTAAGTTCTATAAAAGGTCAGTTGCCTTTATTTTTGCGTAATAGAACAAGAAATCGTCTATACAAATAATGTAAAGTATGCATGTTAAAACCAAACATCAGAAAAGTAGACATAAGGTGTTTAATCGGGGACATTAAACGTTATTTGGAAAAGTCAGCAAGAAAGTGCATGTTAGTAGTAATTAACCCGGATTGACATATTGGGCAAAACTAATAATGGCCGAAATAGTTGCGAAAATTGATGAATGTACAGGCTATAGCTGTTTTTGGGAAATAGGGGGAACGAATGACGTCTAAGTATGGCTAGTTAGAAAATGAAACATAGTGGAGAGTATGGTAAAAAGAGAAAGAGATAATTTTAAGAAATGCGAAAATAACAATGAGCACTAGAAAAAGGCGTGAATGAATGATAGGAAGAAAAAGTGGAATGGAGAAAGGAGAAGGCAGCTAGAGAGGAGTGAGTCGAGAAGGAAACGTCTCGAGTGTTGACAGCCGTTACGGGTAGTCGAGAGATGGCGAAAGTCCAAGTCGAGAGTTGGCGAAAGTCCAAGTCGAAAGTTGGCGAAAGTTTAAGTCGAGAGTTGACGAAAGTTCAAGTCGGGAGTCCGAGGAAAATTGGGCGTAAGTCTAATTTGCGGCTCTAAGTGAAAGTGTATACAGAGTCGAGAATAAGTGGCAGCCCAAGTCGATCGAGATCAAGTCGGAATCAGGCAGCCAAAGGCATTCAGTAGGAGATTCTCCGCTCCGGTTCGAGCCGAAACCGGTTGAGGGTTAGGGACGTGACTCGAGGATCATCCTAGGGTTGCTTTCAGGGAAAGAGAGATGTAAGTTCATATCATTATATTATAAATTGTGTATCTATATAGTTAACACCCCTAACGCATTAGAATACCTCCGCAGCCGAGCGAGTAATTTATTATTATTTAGGCAGTAGTAAATAAATTAGTGATTTGGGAATAACTGCGTTTTAATCGAAGGAAGTTAGACCTACCACTTCAGGGTAACACCCCCTATAGTTAAAATACCTCCGCAGTTTTAGCGTGACATGGTGGAGGCGCAAACCTGAAGAAAATAGGCTAATTTCCGAAATAGTTTTAATAAAATATTTATTTTCAAATTTAAAATGCAAATTTAATAGGCAAAAACAGTTTTAGGGGTGATAACAAGTCGATTAAATATTTAACAGTGATAGTGAAAACATCTTAATTTTTATATATATTTTTTACCAATAAATAAATTATAGAAAACATATAAATAGTATAACAAAAATTGATTATCATTTTAACGTTTAAATTATTTTCTTATTAAAAGTAAGAATAGATATATACATGCATATTATGCATGCAAGTGCAAAAGCAAAACTTGTATCAACGCATAATTTTTCCTTCTAATAATAATAAATATATCTAGTATGTACTAAAGATATAAAGAAATTCAGATTGGCAAAAGCAGTATTTAAATGAATACACTTTGTTTCGTCCACTCTTACATATTTCTTGTTTCTGTCTTTATAGTCTTAAATGTATTTTTTAAATATTATATTTCCATTAGATTAAGCTACATATATAAATTCGTTTAATCATAAAATTCAATTTATCTAAATTATAATTACTCTATTTCTTGCATTAACCTTATTCGAGATTAATGCTTCTTCATTATGGTTTTTCACGATTTTATTTTCTCTTGTGGTCAAACGTTTTTCCGTGTACATGCAGAAAATCTGAGACCTTTACACGCGTGTGCGTTTCGTAGCGATCAGTGCGATGGTCGTTCATGGGTCCAAAAAATCGGATCGTACCGCTACATCGATCGAGCGCGCTCCCGGTACTGTTCGCAATTCCGCATAAATTCATACGTTACCAAAAGTTAAATTTTTGTCCCAATCGCTATCTTCAGTGAGTGCATCGAGCAATTGAAGCCAACAGGTAAGGTCTCAGTTTTCCGGATTAAATACAGTCCTCTAATACTCTACGCTGATGCTCAGCATAGACATATAACTTGAAAAATTATATAAATGCAAAAGTTAGTTCTCATTCTTACACACTTTTTACGCATTTTTCTTATTTTCACTAGCACTGAATAGAAGTTAAGATTTCAGCATACAGCATAGCAGGAGAACGAAAGAAAGCTGCAAAGGAGGATAATTTTAAACACATATTTTTAATTTTCAGTGATTTTGTTATATAATTTATAGATATTTGTGAAATATTCTGGCCAAGTTGAGCTTATATACCTATAGTAATAGAAAATAATTGCCATAAAGCAATTCTTGAATTTAAAGCGTCCGTGTATTTATCATAAAAATAGGATATAGTATTTTTTTTTAATTTTTTATAAACGACATGAAATGCAGTCGAAAATAAAAAGTGCGAATTTTCAATAACATAATTTAACCCTCCGCTACTCGCGCCTCTATTTTTCACGTGAGTACTCGCATCGGGTATTTTGATACCCCAATTTATTTTATATGAGAAACATTTTAAAAAATATTTTTTGGCTATCATATTACTAATTATGTAAAACACACCTATTTTTGTATCTTACAAAATAAAACAAACATTATAATCACAAAAATATAATAATTATCAAAATTTTAAAAACTTGGAGTAAAATTGCAAAAAAATGGTAACAAAAATATTAATTGTCTGATTTTTCGGATTCAGAATCTGCTTCGCCTTCATTTGTCAGGCAATTGTGGCAAACAATTTGTTGATGGATTTTACATATCCATTTGGTGCATTTGAGGCAACTAACTGGGGTTTTCTTGTCAAGACTTCTGGGACATAAATAACATCTTCCTTTGCTAGGTTTTAACCTCTTTGGCATCTGTAGGGTCTCAGGATCTTCTGGATTTTGTGCTTTAGCAGATGTTGATGGTTCTTCAATATTTAGAAGAAGAAATCCCCGCTTCTTTATATTTCTTGGAATATTTTTCCTATATATTCTTTTTAAAATTTGTGGCCGAACTAATCCTTCAGTGATACTCTTCAAAAAACATTCTCTGGTGGGTTTTTGGAAACCATTGTTCAGTCCATATAAACATATAGCATTAATTCCTGCAATATTGAGGATATTGAAAAAAGCTGTAAGTGGCCAACGCTTGCTATTCCTAGCCACATCATAATGAGCGCACATTTTATCTACAACGTCCACTCCAGACTTTGTACGGTTATATTCAAGTATAATTTCCGGTTTCAAAGAATCTTCATCAACTTCATCATCGTGGTGCATTGTAGAAATCAATAGGATATTTTTATACTTTTTAGGTACATAGGAAACCAATGTGCAATGATATTTAAATGCAAACATACTGCTTTGTACAGGCCTAGAACGCGTATTTGTAAATTCGAGTGGAATTTCCCTTTTATTTTTCCGGAGGGTTCCAATCATTGTCAGCTTATTTCTGTGCAATTCGAAAGCTAGGGGGATACTGGAAAACCAGTTATCCATCGTAATATTGCGTCCCGTTCCTTTTAAATCCTCCACAAGGCGCTTGACGACGTCGGCGGGTTTATTACTTAGCAAGTACGGGCCATCGGGTTGCACTCCAGCATACATTTCTAACTTATAAGTATACATGGTCCTCACATCTACCAATGCGTATACCTTCAGCCCATATTTATTTGGTTTACTCGATATATACTGTTTAAAAGGACACCGTCCTCTAAATGCAACAAGGTGCTCATCTATTGTTAGATACGCACTTGGTGTGACTGAAGATTGACATTTAGAGACAAAACGTTCAAATATGTTTCTAATAGGTGCCAACTTGTCTAAATTACGCCTTTCCTGCCTGGTAGATATATCATCAAATCTAATACATCGACATAGAAATCTGAAACGATTGTATGTCATTGTTATATATATATGCTCAATGCCTGTACCATTCGTATTCCATAAAGATAAAACATTTTGTCTACCCGATTTCAAGACGCCAGCAAGATACAAGATCCCTACAAATGCTTTAATTTCACAAATATCAGTCTTTTGCGCGTCCCTTTCTCGAGCAAAATTTTGTTGAATGTGCTGTATATATATGTTAGTAGAATGCTCAATTATGTTAAATATAGTGTCGTCAATAAAATTATAAAAACATTCCAGATAAGATTTGGCATATTTTGCATTGCCCACTGGACCAGGAACTTTCAAAACTATGTTGTGAGATTTTGTTCTTGAAGAAGGTGGTTTCATTTTGTTCCACTTACATTGTTTATCCTTACCTATGAAGTATGGACCCATAGATTCATCAGGAAAAGCCTGCGTTAAAGGATCTTCCAATGGACCCGTAGATTCATCAGCAACAGCCTGTGTTGAAGGATCTTCCATATCATCAAGGTCTGCCTCTTGTTCACTATCTGTGCCCTCATCCTGTACTTCAATCGCGTCGACTTCATACTCGTCGGGATCTTCTTCGCCATATACCTCCGGCTCCTCTTGCTCAAGTTCCTCATACCACTTTAACCACTGTTCTGGATCCTTGCTCAGTTGATTTGCCATGTTTGGACCTATTTATCACAAACTATATTCAAGTAATGGCACATTCATATAATATATCACACTTACCAAAAGTGTAACACGACCACTCGCGCGGGGTATTTAAATACCCCAAAAAAGCTCAATAGCGTATTTCTTAAACGTCGGTTACTCGATCGCGACTGTCCGCTAGCACACACATCTACACACTACGGTTGAAGAATACACGAGGCGGCGTGGAATTTTACGATTCTCCCACCAAGATATATACGTAAGACATACGTTTGGGGTATTAAAATACCCCGCGCGAGTAGCGGAAGGTTAATTTAATTAACAATAATTATTTTTGCTTCTCAGTTTACAAAAATAAATAAATAAAATAATAATAACAAAAATAATAAGTACCAGTTTTTGTACTTTTTACCTACACAGATTATTCAAGTTCAGAATTAAAATAAAATGTAAAAAGACTTACCAAAATTTCCTTTTGATAAAACAAAACAAATTTGGAAATCCATATAACACTATCCCACCACTTATTCTTTAACATAAACATACAAACAAAACAAATTAAAATGATAATCCTAACCTGGCATGAATTGGAGCACCGACGCGACGGCGACGAGAAAAATTAAAATTCACGTTGAAAAAACCTTATAACATTAATTTGTTCAGTTAATTTCTAGCGGCGAAAATTTCGAAACTAAAATTTTACGTTTGGTTAGGAGAAACGATCAAGAATATTTGTTTAAGCAGTGCTGCCAGTACATACTTAGTTTCCTCTAATTCAAAAAAGATAGATACATAAATAAAATTACGTTACCGTGAAAAACAAAAAACGTAACTACTTTAATGAGTAAATAAAAAGTTGGGACAGGAATAGGTTGCAACCGAAAAGAGTCGTAAATATTTGTGTTCCAATTTAATGATAATCCAAATTCTATACAAGTGTGTATAACTTTTGTTAAAAAGTGGCAACAGAGCCTCAAAAAGTCCGAACGGTAGAAATTAGACTCTCTCGCGAGAAAATACCTTATCACATATAATAGGATACTATTTGACTTTTGTAATGTAATGTAATGTAATGTAATTGAAGTACCTTTGTAAAATATTACGATGTTATAAGAAATAATGTAAAGCAAAATTTACCAGCATCGTATTGCGGAAATTTTGTTACAAAATTATCTACTGGAAAAAACAGAAACGTTTGATTAGATATTACCTAATAAGAATAAAAATATAATATGTTAAAAGATATTTGCTAGACTAAGGATATTAAGCTCTGAATATACACTAACACTTTGTATTTTTTTGCATGTTCCTGGAAAATGGATTGTTGTCCAAAGCCCGCTCTCACGAATAGCTAGAAGAAAGATGCCAAAGGCTTTCCGAGTGACCAGCAGACCTCTACCTTACCCTTCAAGGCTATACTCAGCCTTAAAAGCTTTCGTGCACACTTCAAGGTTCAGTGATACACAACAGCAACTAGAAACACAAGGAAAAGGGTCAGCAGTGGCTACACTTGTTTCTACTCTGTTACCAATATAAGTGGAGGAGGAAAGGGATCCTAGAAGAAAGCCCAAAAAATGTTTCTTTAAAAGAGGAGACCCGCTGGGACCATGTGAGGATTAACCTAGTCAACCTGTGAGTGCTATCATCAGCCGAAACTTAACGTGCGCAAGAGACGATTTAAAGGTAGTAAGGCAAAACGCTCATTAACTCGAAAGTTCAAAAATACAATATGGTAAAAGACAAAAGACATTTAAATTTTGTGACATGCGGCAATGATTTGATTTTTTTTTCGTTTGTTAAGGAACACGCAAAATGTATATTTAAGGTAAAACATAATTTTAATTGCAGTTCAAAAAACAAAATAACTAAGCGGTAGTAAAATAATTTTCATGTAAAAAATGTTGGACAATAAAATAAAACATGATTCATTTTAAACATTCTTAGTGGAAAATATTAAAGTCGAAACTGATTATAGAGCATTATCTTATTTTGTTTTTGCACTAGCAAAGCAACTATTCAAATATATACAGAAGTTGGCTAATTAGATTTTGTACATAATAATATGTAAGATAGTGTCTATTGCATTGGTCATATTATCTTAAATCATCAGCGGTATTTTCGGTATTACCTGTAAATAGTTGAAGTTGTTGCTTTTATAAAATACTAGTTTCTGTTTGTAGAATATAGTCAATTTCAAAAATTTCGCTTTTAATAGTAACTATTCCTTTTTATATTTAATGTGGATTAACCAATATGTACTTATTAATTATTTATAAGTGGTATCCATCTAGCTCGGTCTGTGGCGTTTACCCTATAAACATTATTCCATTTTTTTTATAGATATGCAGGTATATTTTATGTAATTAATCTTAAGAAACGTACTTGTTCTGGTGGAACCTTTACTTACTGCGAAAGTACACTAAGAAAGGAAAAGCAACTCCAGGATGTCTCGCTTATGAAACACAAAACTGGGGACCAGTTTTTATCAAAGGGGGAAAATGTCATATATTATTATCTGGGCTTAAATAATATATTAATATAATATTAATTTCTATAAAAGGTCAGTTGCCTTTATTTTTGCGTAATAGAACAAGAAATCGTTTATACAAATAATGTAAAGTATGCATGTTAAAACTAAACATCAGAAAAGTAGACATAAGGTGTTTAATCGGGGACATTAAACGTTATTTGGAAAAGTCAGCAAGAAAGTGCAAGTTAGTAGTAATTAACCCGGATTGACATATTGGTCAAAACTAATAATGGCCGAAATAAGTGGGCGGTGCAATAGTTGCGAAAATTGATGAATGTACAGGCTATCGCTGTTTTTGGGAAACAGGGGGAACGAATGACGTCTAAGTATGAATGGCTAGTTAGAAAATGAAACATTGTGAAGAGTATGGTAAAAAGAGAGAGATAATTTTAAGAAATGCGAAAATAACAATGAGCAATAGAAAAAGGCGTGAATGAATGATAGGAAGAAATAGTGGAATGGGGAAAGGAGAAGGCAGCTAGAGAGGAGTGAGTCGAGAAGGAGACGACTCGAGTGTTGACAGCCGTTACGGGTAGTCGAGAGTTGGCGAAAGTCCAAGTCGAGAGTTGGCGAAAGTCCAAGTCGAGAGTTGGCGAAAGTCCAAGTCGAAAGTTGGCGAAAGTTTAAGTCGAGAGTTGACGAAAGTTCAAGCCGGGAGTCCGAGGAAAAGTTGGCGTAAGTCTAATTTGCGGTTCTAAGTGAAAGTGTATACAGAGGGTCGAGAATAAGTGGCAGCCCAAGTCGATCGAGATCAAGTCGGAAATCCGAGGCAGCCAAAGGCATTCACTAGGAGATTCTCCGCTCCGGTTCGAGCCGAACCGGTTGAGGGTTAGGGACGTGACTCGAGGATCATCCTAGGGTTGCTTTTAGGGAAAGAGGGATATAAGTCAATATCATTATATTATAAATTGTGTATCTATATAGTTAACACCCCTAACGCATTAGAATACCTCCGCAGCCGAGCGCTAATTTATTATTATTTAGGCAGTAGTAAATAAATTAGTGATTTGGGAATAACTGCGTTTTAATCGAAGGAAGTTAGACCTACCTCTTCAGGGTAAGATCCCCTTATTATAGTTAACACCCCCGCAACAATAGCCTTTTAGCGTGACAATATTATCCTTCTAACCTATTTTGGATATACATCTAAAAGCGAGTTGTAATTTTATTTTTTTAGCCAAAGTAAGAGGAATATTTTTTCTAGTTTCAACGTTGTTTGCACATTTCTTTAGATCCTTATGCTTGGCTTCGAAACGAAGACAATGTGTTTTTGACACCGGTCCGGTTTCCCTAATGATCTTAAGATACTGTAGTAATAGGTGATGTTTTGGCTTGAGTGTTTTAGCAGGAAATAAGGACAAGTACATCTTTAAATGATCTGAAATGAGTTGTTGCAGTTGATCTATTTTACTAGCGCTTATTTTGGCAGCTGTTAGGATTTCAGTAATTTTTAATAATGATAAGTAAAATTTCCAAATATTATTATTTTCTTCAACGAAATCGCCAACAAAATATCTAAAATATTTAACGAAACACATCATCTCAGACGCAGAAAATATAATTGCATCGTTCTTTAAATACTTTTTTTACACGAGGGGATTTAATCTTTCATGGTCATCATAATCTAAGTATTTTATGCAAGTATTTAATGTCTTAAAAAAAAATTGTTTTCCTGAACTAAAGCATTCACAATTAGTGCCATATCGTATCTGTACACGCCTTCATATACGTCATGCATTAAGTCAACTGTATGATTTTTATACACGTGGAAGTTATTCAATTCATTCCATATACAATATTCCCTAACATTAAATGATTTCTGAGAAACATGATTAAAATACTTGACCTCAAGGCGCTAATCCGCAGAAATTAATTCTGTTTGTGTTTCCTGTACAGATTTTGGACTCATACAGAACCTGCAACAATGGCCAGAAGAAAAACATCGACCATACCCAAAAATTGTATGAACTCCTAAATTATCACCTGTTATAATCGTTACATTAAAATACACCTGCCTACAATTATTTCCAATTTTAATACATCCCGTTAAATTCCAATTCTTTTAAGGATTCCAATAATTCATTAAAAATTGAGCGATTTCCGAATTCGTGCCTTTCGGTAGAATGAAAAGCAACAAAGATATTTTCCAACCGACTACCATACGGCGGTGGCAAGGAAGGTATAGTAAAATAAACCGAATAAACCGCTCCAAGTTTGTAAGACACCCGCGTGTGACCCTAGGGGATTAGAAACTTCGAAATCATCAAAATAAATATTTAGTGGAAGCACAAATTTGTTTTTATTTTTCAAAAGAATATCTTTCCAAAGAGAGTCATCTAAAATGTTTTTTAAAACCGCTTTGTTTGAATTATCATCGATAAAAGACTTTTTTATGTAGGTTACATTATGATATTTTAATAATTTATTTAGCACATCTGGAATTTCTAGAAATAACTGTAAGGTTTTAGCAATAGGAATATAAATTGCTATTCTTTGTTTTAAAACCGAAGCGGATGTACCGTTCTTTTTGCATGTATCCTGAGAAAATCCAACTATCCTAGAAACGGGTGTAATAAAATACTCACAATTTTTAACGAATTGCATTCTTTTGTAATCGGTGTCCATAATATTTACTGAATTTTATAGTCTGTCAAAAATGTTTTCAACAAAACTCGCTTTATCAATACTGGTACCACCGTCTATAGATATTCTAACATGTCCGCTCACTCAAGCGTGCCGCGGAAAATTTCCCTCCTGCCTGCGCAAATCCCTCGCCCATGGGCTACACGTCAATGTCACGTTAGCCGTGACTCAGTTTTCGCAAGTACTTTCGCGATCGGACGGTGTGAATTTCTTTTTACGGAATAGTTTTCGCACGCTTTACGCTATACGCTATCTAAAAATATATATATGGTTAAGAGGGATAAGCGTAGTTTTTCTTATTGTACTGTTGATGAGTGTTGTGTAACTACACGTGATCTCTCCCTCTTTCTCCCTTATGGAATTGGTAAATAATTATTCAATTTTTATGACACGAAGTGAAACTAAACGAAAGTTGATTAGACGACTACAAACTAACCAGATCTATTCAAATTGGTTATAACGTATCGGAACCGGTTCAAATGACTAATATAAGTTGAGACTAAGTGCAACTAACCGAAAGTTGATTAGACGACTAACCAAAACTAACCAAATGTATTAAAATTGATTATGACGTATCGGAACCCTTTCAAATGTCTAAAATAAGTTGAGACTAAGTGAAACTAACCGAAAGTTGATTCGACGACTAACCCAATCTAACCAAATCTATTAAAATTGATTATAACCTATAGGAACCGGTTGAAATGTCTAAAATAAGTTGAGACAAAGTGAAACTAACTGAAAGTTGATTAGACGATAAACCAAAACTAACCAAATGTATTAAAATTAATTATAACGTATCGGAACCGATTCAAATGTCTCAAGTAAGTTGGGACTAAGTGAAATTAACTGAAAGTTGATTCGGCGACTAACTCAGACTAACCAAATCTAATAAAATTGATTATAACGTATCGAAACCGGTTCAAATGTCTAAAATAAGTTGAGACTAAGTGAAACTAACCGAAAGTTGATTCGACGACTAACCCAATCCAACCAAATCTATTAAAATTGATTATAACCTATCGGAACCGGTTGGAATGACTATAATAAGTTGAAACAAGGTGAAACTAACTGAAAGTTGATTAGACGACTAACCAAAACTGACCAAATGTATTAAAATTGATTATAACGTATCGGAATTGGTTCAAATGTCTCAAGTAAGTTGGGACTAAGTGAAACTAACCGAAAGTTGATTCGACGACTAACCCAAACTAACCAAATCTATTAAAATTGATTATAACCTAGTGTAACCGGTTGAAATCACTAAAATAAATCGAGACAAAGTAAAATTAACCGAAAGTTGATTCGGCGACTAACCCAAACTAACCAAATCTATTAAGATTGATTATAACGTATCGGAACCCTGGTTGAAATGCCTAAAATGAGTTCAGACTAAGCGAAACTAACCGAATGTTGATTCGACGACTAATCCAATCTAATCAAATTTGTTAAAATTGATTATAACCTGTCGGAACTAACTGAAAGTTGATTAGACGACTAACCAAAACTTACCAAATGTATTAAAATTGATTATAACTTATCGGAACCGGCTCATATAAATAAAATGAGTTGAAACTCGATAAGGAAGTATTCATTTCAGTCACGTGTACTGTACTTCAGTATCCCATATTAAGCAAAAATAAAAAAGTAACTTTAATTAATCAAACAAGCGCATTGAGATGGGCGCGCTACACGCTTGACCAACCCTGCCTAACAACCAAAATTAAGCCCAACTAACAAACATAACCAAAAAAAATAAAACATGTCTTGTCACCGACATTCGAACTCGTAGTAACACAAGCACAGAAGCTGATCCTGAAACGCAACTGCGCATGATTGCTATTAACTATACCGCAGACGCATTTAAAGATCCTTTACACAAATAGTGCACTATGTAAAAATCGACCTCTCCTATTGGTCGATCCATCTCGTAGTACGATATGTCTGCGTGATGCAATCGATTTCTATCAAGAGCTCTCGTGGTGTAGAGGTTTAGATCGTTGGGTCTCACTTGGAAAACGCGGGTTCGAACCCCGTTGCTTTTTTTTATTTTTTTTTTAAGATTATGTTTGTAAACAGCTTTTTTCTTGATTTTGGGTATGTCTTGGGTTAGATTGGGTTAGCACCTGGTTAGTTTCCTTTTCTTGAGCCCCCGTAGCGAGCGAAGCGAGCGGAGGGCCATGCGGATCGACCAATGGGAAAGGCCGATTTTTATTTAGTGCACTATTTGTGTAAAGGATCTTATAATGCACCGCAGACGCTAGACGCTTGTATAGAAACGCAAGGAATACAAAAAAATAAAATATAGACATCAAGAGAAATCATCATGCGCCTCAAATCGTCTTCTCGATCTTTGATATAGATCAAGGAATAATATCAATTTTTATCAGCTTAATATCACTATCGCTTTACCTCGCTTTAATAAGTTTAATAAAATAATAATTTCAGAAATAATAGATATTGGTTCTAATTCAGCACAACACAACTATTGACTAACATAAAATTGTCCAACAGGAAAATGTACCATTTTAATTTAAAATCAAATAGAATTAAAGAATAAATCTGGCAACACAGCCTTGTCTACAAACCTGCCCTGCGCCGTCTGCGAAATTTCAGTAAAAACAAAACAATACATTGAAAGTCGGCAGAGAAAAGTAATAGCAATTACAGCAGATTTGTACAAGTTTTTAATGATTTTTTATAAAAAAAAAGTCACGAGTAGCACAGTATACGTGATAGATGTGTCATCGAGTCTCAACTTATTTTACTTTTTCGATCCGGTTCCGATACGTTATAATCAATTTTAATAGATTTGGTTAGTAGTCTAATCAACTTTCGGTTAGTTTCACTTAGTCCCAACTTATTTTAGTCATTTGAGTCGGTTCCGATCGTTATAATCAATTTTAATAGTTTTGGTTAGTTTGGGTTAGTCGTCGAATCAACTTTCGGTTAGTTTCACTTAGTCTCAGCTTATTTTAGACATTTGAACCCCGGTACCGATACGATATAATCAATTTTAATACAATTGGTTAGTCGTCTAATCAACTTTGGGTTAGTTCACTTAGTCTCAACTTATTTTAGTCATTTGAGTCGGTTCCGATACGTTATAATCAATTTTAATAGATTTGGTTAGTTTGGATTTGTGGTCTAATCAACTTTCGGTTAGTTTCAATTATTTTAGTCATTTGAACCGGTTCCGATATGTTATAATCTAAGATTTGGTTTGTTTGGCTTAGTCGTCGAATCAGCTTTCGGTTAGTTTCACTTAGTCTCAACTTGTTTTAGTCATTTGAACCAGTCCCGATACGTTATAATCAATTTTAATAGATTTCGGTTAGTTTCACTTCGTTTCATAAAAATTGAATAACTCTTTACCGATTCCATAAAAGAGAAAGAGGGTGAGAGAGAGAGTCATATACTTGATCTCTCTTGTGAGAGGAAAATTCCAAAACGTGTCGTTACATGCATGGCTTTGAAAAATCACTTTCATGAATCCAAAGAATATCAAAATAGCGTAAAATTTGTGGATTTATAATATTTACCTTCACCCAAATTATGTATATAAGTTGAGTTATATATGATCATAAGTAAGTTTGATCGCTGTTTTAACCACTAATTAAGAATAAAAAAAACCCTAGATGGAAAACACTTTTAATGTTTTGGTTAAGATATGGGTGTAGCACGGGTTAGTTGGTGTCTTCTTTTTTTTTTTGTTAAAGACGACATCCATTGTGAATGCATTTGTCATATTAATAACAAAATAATATAAGATATCGATAACAGCCGAAAATATCAGGTTAAAATTGTTCCATTGTCGTTATTTTCCTGTTATATTTTATAATTTGTGTGCGTAATTAAACAATACCAGTTGTTTTTGGGTTTCGTATTAACTTTATATGCCTACTTCTGGTATTTTTATCCATATCGTAGATAATATTTCGTTTATTATTTACTTATTTATTATAAAACTAAATAACTATTACAAAGTAGTATCATCATAGTCATCATATCAGCTATAAATGAGACAGAGAATGTCAATAATAATTGTTCATAACAAATAAATAATCCAAGCATTAATACACAATCATATTCATATCATTTATTCCTAATAGAACGCTCCCCATATAAAAATAATCGGTAGCGGCAGTTTGAGTATTTATATTGATCGTACACCGTAGCTGCACGCATACGTCTGCTGTACCTTGGCCGAGTGTGTTCAAGGTCAATGGCAGTATTTTCCACGGCACGCTGGTACTAGGGAGCGACGTAAGAAAAGTATCTCTTAAAAACGAAAAAATACCAGAGTGCAAAGATGACTTTAAATACTCGATGATTTTTTGAATAAAATATCGAGGTACTGAAATGTCTAAATGTAACTTTGAAACTAATTCTAAAACTGACTTTTTAAGAGATTATCAAATTCATTGGATTTTGCATCCAAGTTAAAATCTTTGTTTGAAGTAGCATATTTCTTTTGGAATTTGGCATTTGAAATAGCGTTATTTTCTGTGTTTGTGGACAACATGTCTCCTAAAGGTAGGGGGCTGTAAACATCACTCGAATTATGCTTAATTTCTGCATTTTGATCTGCATGGTTTAGGTTAATATGCTTTTTAACAGAGCCTCTTTGGTGGAAGGATACCTATTGAAATATTTGTTAAATATCCTCAATATAAGGTATTGGTTTATCATTACCGTCATTTATTTTAAATACTCCCTTTTGTATAACGGTCCAGATATGTTCAGATTGACACGGATATTCAATTCTTAGAACATAAAATAATTTGAAAAGGATATCGAGAGCCTTAAGTGTCGAGTCGCATTTAAAGTGGATCTTATCTATGACTATATAACTATTCGTTTTGTTGGTCACTTGCTCCCCTTGAACAAGAATATATGGTTGAACATGCGTTGCGATTTTTGGATTCTATTAAAATATAACTTTATTTAATTAAATTCGTTATGTGAAGAATCTAACAAAAACCTAAACACAAATACTTATGCACAGTTTCTTGTTTTTTTTTATACATACATTATAATTTACTACTGTAAAAAAAGAATTCTACTATGATTAGATTTGCTACTTTGCCGAAACAGCTTCTTAATACTCAGATAAGTTTGGGCAACGAAGTTAGTATCTTCAGAAGAAGATTAAAGTTCTCTGGCTTGATAGTTTTATTTAACTTATAAGGTGTATTTATTTATGATTTAAAATTGTACTTTACCTGACAGAATAATATTAGTGAATCAGTAGATTCAGCAATGGTAAATTTCCGATGATTATTCTTATGCTTAAATCGACTCTTGGGGGGGATAAGCCTCGGCAAGGTTAAACACTGGATTGCAGTTTTGGAGTCTACATAAATTAAAATAAGTATTATTATATACATAATTCGGTTTTAATGAACATAAATTTTTAAATACATGACAAGTATTTTTTTTTTATGGCAGTGGCACACACACTAAAGGGAGATCCTATGGCGCTCGACGAGCGGTGTGTGTGCGAAGATGTTGATTGACACGGTTCTTGAATAATTGTAGGTTGTAATTAGTGGGAAACAGATGTCCTGGAAGTGAGTTCCACAGTGATGCAGTGCGCCAGACAAAGGAGTTCTGGTAAAGCGATGTTCTAGGTATTTCTAGTTGTACGACGAACTGGTGCGCTCCTGCCGTCTGTCGGGACTGTCTGACAAGAGTTGCCAGGGGCGAGATTATGCGGGCCAAATCCTGGGAACATCTGCCGTGAAAGTATCTGTAAAACAGAGACATCTCGGCCACATGCCTGCGATGTTCCAGACTATCCAGATTCCAGGTCAACTCCGGATCGCCGACGAGACGCACAGCCCTCTTCTGAATGGAATCCAGCAGCTTTAGGGTATGCTTTGGTGCGGCACCCCAGATATGTGAGCAATATTCTAAGCACGGTCTTATTTGCGCTTTGTACAGCAAGAGCAACTGCTGCGGTGTATAGAGTTTTTTGTTGCGAAATAGCGCACCAAGCTTCTGGGAGGCTGATTTTGCGATGTTAGAAACATGGTCATGCCATGACATATTGCTGTTGACCGAGACACCCAGCAGCCCGATTGACGAGGATGAAGGAATGGTCGATCCTGCCATAATGATGTCAGGGCCCGCTGTATTGGCCCTCTTAGTAAACGTTGCTGCTTGGGTCTTTGCTGCATTGAACTGGACCAAATTTCGGTCGCC
>MU183846.1:46909-109661 GCA_016904865.1 Pissodes strobi | reverse complement strand
ATAAGTGTTACTATATACATAGTTCGGTTTTAATGAACATAAATTTTGGCAAATATAGTAAAATTTAAATAAAAAGTACCAAACAAGTTACTAACCTAGTGTCAACTGTTCACTGTTATTCAAGAAGCCTAAAGGCTCGCTTGAAGTCTGATCTGCACATTCATTAATATATATCTTTTTGAAATCCACTATTTTTTCAAAAAAATCTTGCCAATATGTTAGCAGGAAATGTTCCTTCCCTGGATACAGCACGCTGAAGTCATATTCAATCTATAAAAAGTATAAATTATAGTTAACTATTAAGTCGATTACTGTTCAACTTAAAACTAAACTTTAGATATTTATTTAAAAGTTGGCCTCCTTGTTCAATGTTATATAGCAAGAGGGTCGATATTTTGTCCGTTGACTATAGTTAATAATTAACATTTCATATACAACTGTAGCATATTCTACTTCATAATCATGCATGGTGGTGATGAGAATGAGGCCATATAAACACATTAACCCTAAAGTGAACCGTAAAACGTGATGTAGACTAAATAATTTGTAATATATCAGGTTTAAGTATGATTTATATTGTATCATCACTTATGAATCGTAGCAACTTAATACTATAGTATAATTATTACTATAATATTATAGCATACCAAAGATTCTGCCCTTGGATCGCCAATTACTAGCCACTCCTTGATAAAATCTATAACAGTTTCAGTGTTACATTCTCTACGTAAGTTATAAGTTACTTTCCAGTGTTTAACTACATCTTCCAATGGCTCTCTATTGAAACGTAGCCATATTGAACTATCGCTTTCTTCTGAAAATCAGTGAAATATTTTATGGTCATTATTTTCATTTATTGCTATTTCCCTTACCATCCGTCGACTGACGCCTAACTTTCTTTGGATAAGATTCATGATCAGTAGAACTTTTCCTTTTTCTAAGGTATACTTTGTCTGGACTGTTAAACCTGAAGTTCTTGACCTTATCTACAAGTTTGCCTTTGGCTTGTATTCTATAACCATTATGACTGTCACATTTGTAATATTTCCCATACGTTTCATTTGGGAAGCATTCTGTGATCTTAGATGTCAGGATATTTTATTGTTGATGTGTAATATTACTGAAATGTAAATAATTTATGAGGATACTAAAAGAATTTAGAAAAAAATGACATACCAAGGGGCATCAAGGTTCAACTTGAAACGCTTTCTTTAATAGCTATATTTTTGAGAGTTTTTTGGTTCCATGACACATATTCAGTGAAGCGAGCCAACTTTTACCACAAGGCAACTACGAAAAACACTCATCTCGCATTGTTGCATATAACTATTATAGTACATAGTATGAAAAAAACTATTGCAAAAAATGGACCTTTTCCATTTCAGAGAATTATATTATTGGTAAAAGTTGGCGCCTAAAGAAAAACTAATATAGGCTATGTTAAAATTGAGATATCATACACAGGGAGCCCAAAAGTTCTGAAAATGTGCCTTCATAAAATTAGAAATCTTGGAAGACGATATTTTCAAGACCCAAACTAACTCAAATTGAAGAGCCTAAAAATGTAATCAGAAAGTTTTGTCTGTAGTCTGTATATAGTTTCAAATAATATGATAATCAATGAAATTTTCGTCAAAAGTTCATTTTAAATTTTCTAAACACCCGTCTAAAGAAAATAGAGACAAATTTACTTTGTTTTTTTTAAGTATTGATTATAAGAAAAAATAGTATAGCTTATAACGACACTTACTACTTCATAATGTATGTGTACCTATATATTCCTCATAATTATTTCAATAAGTTTATTTCTTAGATAATCATTAAGGCTTTCATGCTCTCTATAGAATTTTAAAATAAGGGAGTCATGCATCTTATCGGTTGATTTAAGTAGATCTTCTATTCCACAAAATGTCACATTTTTATTATATCGTGGAACAAATACTTCAGTATCACTAGTTGATCCTGAAGAAATCGTAATATCATTTAAGTCGGATGCTGATGCAACTACCTGCAATTTTTATAGGTTTAGGTATAATTCAATCAGTCTTTTAAAAAGATCTGTTAAATTATCCAGTGTTTTTTCATTTTCTAAAAGAGGAAATACAAATTTTCAACCTTAATCTGCTTATCAAAATCGTCAAGGGTGAAGCATCATCATTAAGTTGCAGCAAATATTCGGACGCTCTTAAACAAAAGCGCATAATATATTGTCAAAGTGGAATTTGGGCGCTTCCCAGATGCATGCTACAGAGTGGGATTACTGGCGGCGTTCCTCCTTGAGCTGGGGGTTGTATATCAGATGGAATAACGACTTGCTTAATTCGAAACAAACTGTACGTATATTGGTCTTCAGATACAGGAAGGCATGCACTTAGAATGACGACTATATTTGAATACAATTCACTAGAATAGCGTACAACGCATGACCATTCGAAGAGGACTGACCGGACTCGACCTATTCGGCTCCCTTGAGTTTACTTTTAGTTTAAATTGTTATGAGCGTTTTGATTCGTTTCAGTTATATTGGTATGCTTTAATTAGGTTTCACTTTTATCTATGGTTCACTTTACTTTTTACTTTACGTTTTACTTTACTTTTACACTTTACTTTTACACTGACGTAACTTTAGGGGAGATTTGATCTTGGTTCCCAGAGAAGCGTTTGGCCTTAATTAAAAGGGAACTACTTAATTTAATATTTTATCCTTCAATGTCAAGTATCAAGTTCAAACATTAGACTGAGTGTTTTTTTGTTATTACGCTTTCTAGTTTACAATATAATAATAATCAATATGATAAATGAAAACCAAAACAGTAGCTCCATTTTACTACTATTTAATTGAAATTGTATATACAGAACCCAATAAAATCCGTAGAAATATAAATAAAAAAAGCTACCTCTACTTCTCATCTCATCTCCAATAATCACTCCACCAAAAATATCAGAGTGGAAATGACAGTGTAGTACTTTGTATTGCAGTCAAACGCACACCGACCTAACAAAATATCATGGCTTATCGAAAATCAGAAAAAAGGTGAATGAGATCCACAAGTGTCGATTAGAACGGAATACAAGGGACAACATCGACGTCGACACTTGTGAATATTGAAAAAAATGTACGTGCCTCACCTTTGTAAGCACACAACTGAAGTGAAACTTCTGAAAAAGATATAAGGAATTGAGTTTTTTTTAAGCCTTTTTTCCCCAGTTTTTGACCCCAGTTTCGACATTTCTTTTTTTTTCCTTTTCTTCAATTTTTTTCGCCGAAAACCGCGTTTCTTCAACTATGTTTTATTATATTTTTCTTTATTTTGTTTTATAGTATTCTTATTAACTTTCCGAACAATTTTTCCATTTTTATTATTTTTTTCTTATTTGGTTTTATAATACTTTTATTAACTCCCCGAAAAATGTTTTGTTTTTGTTTTTTTCTTAATTCGTAGTACTTTTATTAACTCTTTTTTCATAAAGCATCTTTTTCTTCCCATGTTTGCAATCACCGACCTCGTAGCTGAACTCTTTCGCCCTTTTTTCGCCGAAAACCGAATTTCTCTAACTTTTTTTTATTATTTTTTTTAATATCGTTTTACACTTTAATTAACTTTCCAAACAATTGTTTACGTTTTTTTCGAAAATTTTTGAGTCTCAAAGCAAGTGGGGGTTAAATTTTCCCCCCCAACCCCGCAATCGATGACTCCGTGAGACGGAGTCATCGCTTGTCAGATTTTCGATCCGACGCTCCTTTGGAGGTTTTTCCCCAAAATCCCAAAAATCAGAGCTCCGGTTCCCCCATACGGTTAAAGGTAGCCGCCATGAGGCGCAACTATCATAAAAATTTCGACCCCGTAGCTCTTACCGTTCTCTCAAAATTTATTATTTTAGTTTTTCTCTTCCCCCCTCTCCTTGCCGAACGGGTGGGGGTTCAATTTTCGTCCAGAACCCTCATTTTACCCCTGCTACATGTCCTGAAAATTTCAACCCTCTAGATATATTGGAACATGCTTAGTTAAAGGGGCGTTTCACTTTGCTAAGCGTTTCATTTTAATAAGCATTTTTTCTGACTTTACCCGCGCTAAAGAATTTTTACTTCAAAAACACCCAACATGTAACATGTATTGTGTCCATACATTAGCCTATACTTCAAATAATCCCTAGAAACGGAATAACTGAACAAGAATAATATACTATAATTATGTATACTGCAACTCATATTAATTTAAATAAAGCAAGTAATATTTACGCTACGTGTACATAGAAACGTGAATACATGAACACAATTATCGTACTTACGTTTAAAATGATCTGCGAGGTCTTCCAATCCCCATTCACTTAGCAAAGTTTTCATTTTTAAACGAACTTAAAACGAAATAACAAAACGAACTGTTCATCTCTATAGTCCAACCAATACCTCCTACAACAAGGCCAGACGGCTTACGCGTGACGTCATCAAAGGTGGTCTTAACTTATTTACAGGCGTATATTGAAATGTGCAATTTCTTTTAAAATTTCACAGTTAAGTACACATTTTAGATGCAAAAAACGCGAAAAACTATAACAAAAACTTGTTTTTTTTTGCAAATTTACCTTTTTTAAATGTAGTTTGAAACGTAATTGGCCTACTACAAGAACTCCTAAAAGATGATATTACTTTAAGCACGACTATTATGACTGATAATGTGTATTACTCATTTTTTTTTAAATCAAAAATTAAATTGCAGGTCAAGTACCTTTTTCTGCATACATAAATATTTAAGGGATTCCGGTTTAAACAAGGCTGCGAGTCATGAACTCAGCCCTTAGACGCGCCTCATTCGATTTTTGTTAAAGGAAAACAAAATTTCAAAGCAAAAACCTTTGAATATCCAGTTTATCAAACTAGAATCTATTTTGATAAGCTGAAACTAGCCTACCACCAATCTATTTAAGAGATAGCTGGTAAAATGTCACTATAGGTATAAAGGTGTCATAATAATAGGTAATAGTAATGTCAAATTTGGTAGTGGTTCTCCTAGGTTTTCTCCATCCAAAGAACCTTAGATAGGTGGTAAAATGTCACTATAGGTATAAAGGTGTTTTAATAGGTAATAGTATTGTCAAATTTGGTACCGTCCTTCCAATGGGTCCGTTTGAAATTTGCCCAGTAAGACATACGTCATATTAAGTTCAGTTAAACAATATTCAGTGACTTCCAGTAGCCCATGAATGGTATGGCTTAATGCAGTGTGGGTTTGTCGAGTCAGCCTATTTGGAAAATTAGGTGAATGCCAAGAATCTAGCCAATTTTGCATTTTTAGCAGAAAATTTGTAGGCCGATAGTATTTCTCTATGTGAAGGGTTCTTGAAATTTATCTAGTAAATGTTTTCCCTTAAAGGGGTTTTAACATTAACTATTCTCCACCAGGTCCATATAATATTAATAAATTCTGCTGTGTCTTGTGAATGTGACAACTTATTAACAAAACCTTTCAGAGCCTCTATAATAAAAGGATTAAATATTTTGAGAGCTAATTTGACATTTTGCCTTTCTAAAGATGATGGAAAAAGAGCCTTTAAACTAAGGGAACACCCATGTTGTAATATTTTGTCTTGTTCTAGTTCATGAAGTTTTTTGACCACTTTTTTTTGCCTGTCACAAAAATCGGGATAGAAAAATGTCTGCTCAGGTTTAGAATTTAGCCAGTTGTTAAAAATACATTTTAGTAGATGAACAGTGTCAAAAAGGTAAAATAATGGTCTTTCTCGGGCAATAGGATGGAAAAATTACTCATTGCCTTGCTATTTATTGCATTATTGTCACTAAGTGTACAAAATACTATGTAGCCAATTTCTTCCAAATTTTCTATTATGGTCTTGATAAAAGTATATAAGATTTCTGAGTCAAGTTTAGCTACAGGACATATATGAATTACTTCTTTAAGGCTTGAGCAAGGACTTGTGATCATAAATGCAACTGCAGATGATGCTAAAGTATTGCTGTTATTTACTGATGTTCCTACAGTGTTTCCTGCCTTATAATCCAAATAGGGGTCCAAATGAATTTCATCAAAAAGTAGTATCACATTTTTATCTTTATCACTCAAATATTGAAAAATATTGCGAGCATAGGATAAAAAAAATGCCTAAAAATGCCTTTCAGCAATATGGGGATCGGTCAAAAATCTATTACAAATAGATTTTACTGTGTTAGGATGAGGTAAAATAATAGGAGCATGATTACGCAAATATTTATAGGAATGAGGGCTTATAGTAAACAAAATTGAACATAAAACAATAATAGTGCTCGGTGAATACCGATATCTCTCTTTTGAGGTATTCAAGAAAGTTAGCTGTTCTGAAATAAATTTTAGATTTTGTGTAAATTCAGCCTTTTAGGTTTAAAAGAATATCCGTTATAAATTTTATTTTTTTTTCTCGTCTTGGTCAGAATCAGGTTGATGTGAATTCATCTCGCTCTCGTTATTGGAAGTTTCACTAATAATGGGGAGGTCATTGTTAAGAGGAATTGATATCATTTTATCAATTACATCGATTAAACATTCTAATTCATCCAAACTGCCGGTTATAAATGGGGATTTTAAATTTATTATTGAAACAGAAATAGGCTGGCCATATAAAAATATTTATAATTTTAAATTATTATTTATTACAATCGCCCAGGTTATTATAGGACCAGGAGTATACTCAGCTTAAATCAAGTTATTTTATCTAAAGCTCTTACTGGAAACCACCCTTCCTTAACAATAAAATTTGAAAATAGTTTTAAAAACTCCTCAAAATTTTTAAAGCATGTAGCCGCTCTATGGATATTAAACTCCTCTTTACTTTGTTGTATTGCTTGCAACAATTGTAATTCCTCAGGTTCCTTATTTTTTTCGTCTTTGCTTTTACGAAGAAACACATTTTTTGAAAAGTAATTGGGGCAGTTTGGAAAAATAGATGGTATGGAATTTTCCTTCAATCGAGGGTATTTTAAATGTACTGTAATGATTTTACCTGACTTTGGATCCTGTTGTGAATTAATCGAAATTATATTACCTGCAGAAAAATGTAACTCACACACTGGTGTTTTTATTTGGCACTAAATTGTCCCGCGGAATAACTTGAAGCCATTTCTTTTGCAACACATCACTTTTTGGAAAGCTAAAAACATGAACTTTAGGTCCGTTGGAGTAGTTTCCACAACAGCCTGACGCACAACATCTAGACGGCATTGTTCACATAAATTTAAGCACAATAAAGTACCGGTATTACAATGAAATAAACAAAAAATAAATAGAAATCGAAGAGCAATTACGAAAGTAAGGAACCGGTCGATTTTAAAGTACGCCAACTGACAGTAGGCAGCGTTGCCAGATTTTTAAAGAACCTGGAATCCTGGAACAAATTAAATCGTTTGTGTTGGTCCTTGCGCAATGGTAAAAAATAAATATAGTTACGAATTTGTAGAATTGCCTCGTTCTGACCATCGCGACTGGTTCGTCTGGGTTGGTAGAGTTAGTTTCATACATTATTTGGGATGTAAACTATTTAACGTATAGTTAGTTGGACTTTAATTTTTACAGCATTTGTTGAATGACATTTGAAATTATGTTTTTAAATGGAACTAAATATTTATACAACATAATTAGGTTATTGGTTAGGAACGTTTATTTTCTTAAAGGTTTTGATTCCGTTATTGCTTCACTTTCCAGTTATTATATATTTACTTTTCGGATTTTAAATATTTATCTATATTTAATATAACTATACTATAATATACCAAAGCAAACTTTTACATTAAGTATCTAATATATTGTTAATTGTAATCTTGGAATCCAAGACGAATATTTTAAGTTTCTTTGAAAAATAATTTGTTGCAAACTAGAGTGTGAAGTAGCTCAAATTGTGATAAAGCGCCTAATCTGGCAGCACCGTATACATGACGTCGAGATGGGAATTGACATTCCAGTCGCCCAGCGTGACAATCAACGTTAAGTAGGCGCGATAAAATAATTAATACTTTTACTGGCCTCCTCTTGGCTTCTCTTAATGTTTTTCTTATGGCAAAAAAGTATGGACCACTTTTGATGGCGTCACTGCTAATTTTAATAATAACTAGTTGACCTAGTTGTAGGAAGTATTGGTCGAACGTCCAATACTCGGCAGCTCGGCTTCATGCTATAACAATCACACCCGTTAAATCGTAAGGCTCTGGTGAAGAATAGTTATATTTCTTTTTTATTAATATTCTTGGATTGAATATATATGATTTACTTTAATTATAAGTGTATTGGTTTTAAGGAGAATATATTTCTGTTCAAAACTACTTGCAAGTATCGAATATGATTTTACACATTTAAACCAAGAATACTTTCATTTGTCTTAAGCACTGCTTCATCTTATCTTAAGTTTATTGTTTTTCTTTAATATAAGAACACTTTATTATCAATTTAAATACAATATTTCTTAAAATAAATACAACTATTATTTAAAAGTGACCTTGAATATAAGAACATTTTATTATCAATTTAAATTCAATTTTTTTTTTAAATAAGTACAGCTATTATCTAAAGTTAACAGGAAGTGAATTTTTGAATTAATTGTAGATTACTCTCTCAATAAGAATAATATATTTCAGGTCAGTAAGAATTTGAGTATTGCGTTATTCTTAAATATGGAATAGCTTTTTTCGTATAGTTTATTTGTATTGCACCATCTCCTTATTTCCAGAAGATCGGCTTCGATGGTTGATTTAAGCTGGACTAAGCTTTGGTTTGTATTTTTTGAAGTTCATATCCCGTTAGTATCGTCAGCAAAAGCTGACAGTTTTCCTGAATTCGGTAACGAGAGAAGATCATTGATATAAATTAGAAATGATACTGGTCCTAGGACGGATCCCTGAGGAACTCCCTGCACTATCCCTTCTCTCTCAGAATCAACCCCATTAACATGCACGAATTGAAGCCTTTCTGAAAGCATTGAGCTAAACCAGTTTAATGAAGTTCCTTGGATGCCATAATGATGGAGTTTCTGCAGAAGTATTCCGTGGTCCACACAGTCAAACGCCTTTGAAAAATCACAGAACACTGCCGCAGCGACCTCTCGATCGTTTAGACTTAGATAGAGTTTTTCTAAGAATGCAAAGATGGCATCATTTGAACTCTGAAAGCCAAACTGGTTTTCACTCAAAATGTTGTGACAGTTTAGGTAGCGCATTAGTTGTTCCTTAACGATCTTCTCCATCACTTTGGATATCGTGCTAAGTAAAGAAATGGGGCGATAGTTTGATGGTTTATTGCTGCTTCCTCCTTTAAAGATGGGTAAAAAGGCCATACACAGATTTTTCCTAGCCCTCTTAGTTTCTAAGATACAGAAATTGAAAACGTTGCATTTTTGGACCCCCCTCGTATCACATTTATTGTTTGACTTATCGGAAAAGTGAAAAATGATTCTTATGCATTTTTTACGTAGATTCTAGTGGCGTAGTTAGATTTTTGTCATGTTTTTCAGTTTTTGAGATATTGACTGAAGTTGTTTTTTTTTATATTAACTATCTCGTTGTGTGCTTTCTCAAAATATAATATAGTCTATACTTATTTTCATAAATAAACTTAAAAAATACATTTTTTACTTTTTAACATGTGGTTTATGGGGTTCCTCGCTTAAGAGTGGAGATACAAAGATGCGGTGTTTGCTACTTTTTGATGAAATGAAAGATGCCATAATTACATTTCTCTTAGTTTCTGAGCTACGGGGTGATTTTGAAAATTTGTCGTTTTCAAGTACCCCCTGTATCTCGGGTATTTAAAAACTTAATGTAAGTGCAAAAACGGTTTTAATAGATTTTTTACCGTAGAATCTAGTGGCGTACTTGTTTTTTCAAAACAACTGTTTTTGAGTAATTGACCAAAGTTTTTTTTTTATAAGACACTATATATATTTTTCTAAAATCGAATCCGCTTCTTCATAAGGTGTTCAGAAATATTATATAGTCTATATTTTTTTTTTTTGAAAAATGACCTGACAATTCAGGGATTTCTAAAAATATCATACTTTTTGTAGTAGGCTGTGACGGAGTTAGGCAATAAAAAATAAATTCAATGTGTTTTGCGTTATAATTTTCTGACGTCTTTTGTACTACGGACGAAGTTCAATGGCCTCCTTATTATTTAAGATAATATCATATTAATATATTATATTAATATGGCTTAATCTTATTTTTAACAATAGAGTTAATCACGGATATGCAACAGAAACAAAAGCAGTAGTCACTAAAGTAAACAGTGGTTAAAATTCAAATTATTGTTATTATTAATATTTAAAGATCATCCAGTAGCTCAGAAACTAAGAGTGCTATAACAAATGTAATTATGGCATCTTTTATTTTATCAAAAAGTAGCAAACACTGCGCAAACCGCATCTTTTTATATCCACTCTTAAGCGAGGAACCCCATAAAACACATGTTAAAAAGTAAAAGATGCATTTTTTAATCCTATTTATGAAAATAGGTATAGACTATATTATATTTTGAGAAAGCCCACAACGAGGTAATTAATATAAAAAAATAATATCCATTAAAAAAAAACAACTTTAGTCAATATCTCAAAAACTGAAAAACTTGAAAATCTAATTACGCCACTAGAATCTACGTAAAAAAATGCACAAGAGACATTTTTTACCTTTCCGATAAGTCAAACAATAACTGAGATACAAGGGGGGTGCAAAGATGCAACGTTTTTAATTTCGCCCTATATCTTAGAAACTAGGAGGGCTAGGAAAAATCTGTGTGTGACATTTTTAGTTTCACAAAAAAGTGGCCAACTATTGCGAAAACCGCATCCTTGTATCTGTACTCATAAGCGAGAAACCCCGTAAAACACACGAAAATGGCACAACCTGTACAAGTATACTAATTCAATTTGTAGCTGATACAGATGTTGAGAATAAAATACTATGAAAAGTACAACTAGTTTAATTACCTTTTAAAACAAAAACAATTCGCTTCGGATTATACACATAAATATTATTTTATAATTTTTTATATAAATACTAATTATTTTAAAGTTTATTTTTCAGCTATATAACAAAAATATATTTATTTATTTATTTACGTATTCACACATTTACAAGTCTAGTCTATAAAACATTATTTCTCAATATAATATCCTTACAGCTATTTTTAAATTTTTTTTGCGATACACCAACAGTCTGTCACAACATTTATACACACTATTGCACATTCTGTTTATTGGTTGAACTTAAGATAGAGAGTCCTACATTTGGGGACATGAAGTAAGGGAGTATTACGTGTACGATAGGGAGGTACATGAAGATTTAAACTATGTACACATTCAGTGTCGAGTATAATGTTGTTCAGTTTTTAAAAACAAAACAAACATCGTAATACTCCCTTCTTGCCCTAAGATTGGTCAAGTCTAAATACAACAATGTTTGGTCAATGGACAAATGAATCCCTGCTATACTTGGCTTATACCTAGCAAATTTTAGAAATGTATGCTGCAATGTTTCAAAAGGATTTACATGTGTGACAAAATATGGAGACCAGATGATGTTTGAAAACTCCACAATAGAGCGAACAAAGGAAACATATAACATTTTTAGCACTTGAATATCCCTAAAATCCTTACATACTCTTTTAATGAAACCGAGCATTTTGTAAGCGCGACATATAACATTATCATAATGTGTACTAAAAGAAAGTTTGTGGTCAAAATACACTCCAAGGTCCCTAATAACAGTTACCTCTTTAATGGGAACATCATTTAGATGATATACCAATGGAAGCACAGTTCTCAATCTACTTAATCTGATGGAAAAGCATTTATCGGTATTCAAAGACATGTTGTTAACGTCGCAACATCTCAAGATCTCAAGTAAATCACCCCCAATGAGATCCTGATCTACCGTGGTTGTAACCCTCCGAAAGACCTTCAGATCATCAGCAAACAACAGGAACCTAAATGTCAAGCGCAGACCCACATCACTGATGAAAAGGTTAAAGAGAAGAGGTTCCAACTGGGACCCCTGAGGTACCCCCGAAGTCACATCAACCTCTCTAGACACATGTCCACAAACTTTAACTTGTTGAGTACGACCAACAAGATAGGACTCCAGCCATGCCAACAAGGGACCCGAAATGCCATACCCAGATAATTTGGTCAACAAAAGATTATGGGAGACCTTGTCAAACGCTTTACTGAAGTCCATGTATATAGCATGAACCTCAGCACCATCCGCCATGGCGTTTGATATATAGTTGGTGTATAAAAACAAGTTCGCATCCACTGAATGACCAGTAAGAAAACCATGTTGCTGAGATATTAAAAATTTACTATATACATTGCTTAGTTTTATTTCAACACACTTCTCAAACAATTTAGGAATTGTAGACAATATGCTTACAGGCCGATATTGACGAATGTTACTTGTGGAAATTCACCATCCCTTAATGAACAATTAAAAATTAGGAAGAGAGGTATAAAGAGAGAAGATGCACAAAATTTAAGAACTGAAGGCGGAACACCATCAGGCCCCATTGGCTTATTTATGTCAAGTTCACTAAGACACTCTTCTATTTCCGTTGCCCCAATGCACATGCTTTCGTAACACTCAGAAACAGGAGAATCAAATGAAAAATTATTTAAATAAAAAACTGGGCTATATACAGATAAAAAGAAGGTTGCAAAGAAGTTGGCAATAGTTTCACCGTCATCAGCCACATCATTATCCAATTTCATAACCTTGGGGAATTCACCAGAATTCCTCTTTGACGTCACATAGTTCCAGAAATATTTTGGGTTGTCGATTATAGAGTCTTCAGCACTTTTTATATAATTATCGTAATCAGACAAGGATAAATTCCTGCATTGCGTCCTTAAATTTAAAAAAATGAGGTAGTCCTTAGCCAAGGCTGACTGCTTATAACGCCTATGAGCCTGCTTCTTTTTAACTATTAATTCCCTAAGCCTATAAGAAAACCAGCCAGGAAAATTATCACTAACAGCCTGTTTAACAGGTACAAATTGAGTAAATCCGTCAAATAATACATTATAAAAATTATCAATTGTAACATCTATAACATCAGAAATAATTTTTTGCCAATCTATTCTAGAAAAAAAGTTACTCAGGCTAACAAAATCTGCCTTCCTAAAATCAAAATACCAATCATTCTTAATCCTAAGGCCCTTGCTTGACTTTATACATATATTTAATTCTAAGGGCGGATGATGAGCATCACTATGAACTAAAACTATACAGCTATTGATAGATCCTACATCAAAGTTAGAAAAACATAGATCCAAAATTTTTTTATTTAAATTTTCAATCGAATTAAATTGCGACATGCCAAAAAATGCCATACCATCACACAGAAGAATCTCACTATCACTCTTTACATTACTGGGAAGCAGTCCAATACAATCCTCACCATAGACCAGTCAATCTGAGGCAGGTTGAAATCACCAAGAACCATGACCATATCACAATTACTACAGGCTTTCTCGATTGTTTCCAAGTGTGCAGCATAAACTGAAGAATCCATTGAAGGAGGTATATATACAGCACCAAAACAGTAGTTCCTATATCCAATCTGTAAAAAAATCCACACCTCCTCCAATTCTGAGTTAGCTATGTCTAACAATCTAGATTTAATGTCACTCCTTACCGCAATGAGGACCCCCTCACCACGTTCTTTGGAGCTATTGAGTATATTTCGATCAGTTCTATAGACCACATATTTATTATAAAAAAGTTCACATTTATGTCATCACCCAACCAGGTCTCAGTGAGAGCAATTAAAGCATAGTCTTCAGATAAAGTAGCAGCCAAGAACTCTTTAATCTTAGTCCTTAGACCTCTGACATTTTGATACAGTACCAAGAAATTCTGATCTATTGATTCAGCACAGGATTGTTTACTTGATGAAAATTTGCATTACCCCTATTAAACTTCCTAGGAATGAATTCGTTGACAGCTGTTCCTTCAGGCCAAAGGCCTCCTTTACTCCAATCTTAAACGAGCTTACATCATCATTTTTATTCAGTGGAAAACATTTCACATCCGCAATTTCCAGATTATCTTTGATATAGTTAATCACATCATTCTCACTAGTGTTAGGATTACAACGTCCTAGGTGACTGACGCCTTTCAGCAGCTGATATCAATGCATTACTTTTACCTGTACCAATTATAAGTGGCTTAATCGTGTTACCAAGGTTTAGTTGCGAGCCAGTAGGAGGCAAGCCTTCGGTATTAGTAGAACCTGGATCCGGGGGTTTACTAGACCTTTGTGATATTTTGCTAGAGCCTGGAATAAACTGAGATGAGCTTGCAAACCGATTATTTAGAGTCTTTCCAAAAGCCAACTGCTCCTGTATGGATATGAGCATCTTCTTCAAACCAAGTACCCTCTCCTGTAACTCACAATTCCTGATCTCCAACTCACTGATTCTCCTATTAGTTTCCTCATTACAGTATTCCTTACAGTTATTCTTATTATCAGAAAGATTCAGTGATTTGGTGGCTGCTTTAGTATAGCCTTCAGGGAACTTGAGTTTTTACAAATATGCTTCAGTTCAGATTGAAAGTCCTCCTGAACAACACCAACTCTAGACACCTGATCCTGCAGCATATCAAACTTTCCATCGAAAGAATGGCCAAGATCACCCATTCTTTGACACATCTCGTCCGAAAGTTTACTATATAAGGAATTAATTCCATCGCAAACTCGATCATCCAGTTTAGAGATACTGAGCAACAATCTGTCGTCAGGACTCTTAATTTCATCAACACATCTGCCACAAGCGTACAGTATAGTTCTCGCCCTTAGCTGGGTGACTTGGGCCTCAGAGGTGGTGAATTTTGAGCAAGCCAGGCAATCACTTGCTTTACAAAAATCACAAATTATCTTATACCTCAATTCCTTCTCATTCAAAATATTGTTACACTTTGAACATGACATATGTAATATGTGAAACAGACTATATGACGGCAACGTTTGTTCAAAGTTGTTTCCAAAAATACTTGTCAATGCGATCAGCTGATTGCAGGCAGAGATAGAAACATAAACGGATGACGTGAGGTACAAAACAGCTGTTAATTTCAAACTATGGGTTAAGGTCAAAGTCCAGATGAAAACACGCCGAACGAAAAACGACGCAAAGCAGCCCCACAGATTTTATAGGTGCCACAAACAATAGACTGACAAAAAAGGCGCCTCCAACCTCGCCACAGTACTATTGGACATGCAATTCAGAAAAAACAGCAGCAAAACAAACACGCCCGATTGACACTTTACTAAGCTCTATATTTTAGTGTGTAAGTCAAAGAAAACTTTTATTGTAATAACAGCTGTTAAAGCTTCTAAAATAGTTATTTTTGTTACAAGTACCTAAAATAAAGTTTTTCAGGACGAATCAATAGCAGATGAGTCCTGAAAAACTTCATTTAGGTACGTGTGACAAACACTATTTTTTGTCATACGCTCCCAAAATTTTGTTATACGCTTAGCTTAGAAATTGATATCGTAGCAATTGTCAAATGACAATTTTGTCATGTCCTTCGAAATTTGACATTTAGACATATTCAGGAATTTTGAAGTAGTCCGTAAAGGTTGCCATGACGACTTTTACGGACTAGGCCTAAAAAGAAGCATTTTACGGACTCAAATGAGTCCGTAAAATAGCTATTTTTGGGAGCGTATGACAAAAATTGTATTTTGTATCTTGATAAGAAAGCCAAAAAGCACTGAGGCGCGCTAAAAATCACAATTATATATTTTTTAAATTTGTCCTTTATACCCAAGAATCACAATCACTGCAGACATTTTTCTTACCAGTTCAGGTGATATTGATGTTCTCAAAATTGGTCATTGCTCAAGAAACAGTTTCAAATTGGGTAACTTTTCTCAAAGGATGTGACCTTTTGCAATGTTCGAGAGATTCGTAATGAGGTTCTATAATTTTGTGTAACCATATTTGACTGTCTTTAGCTTCCGGGGGTATTTCTAGAATAATGCAAACAAATAATTTATTTTTAATTTCGGATAATAATTTTCATTGTACTTCTAGAGTGTTGCCAATAGAATAAATATTTCCACATCGCATGCCTCCATCACATCAGCTTTCACAACTGATGGTGTTACAAAATTGTACAAAGGGTATTGGCTGTATATGAGTTATATATTCAGTAGTGAGTTAGAAGAAAACTTACCCTCTTTATAAGGTTGTGTTTCTTCTGATGTTTCTTCCTGTTCACCTCGCTTAAGCTTTTTTACAAGATAAAGCAGATTTCGCTGTTTAACTATAAGCTTTCCTCTAGCTTTTTCGTGTATATTTTTGGAAGATGCATTTTTTGGGATGGCGGCTACATAGTAAGTAGCAATACTTTCTTTTAGATTTTTTTTTGATAAAATAAGGAAGTCCTTAGTGCCTATTTTCCCATATTCATTTACCAAATGCTTAATTAGCATTTCGCATAATTTTTCGCGATCTCTATTGTTTAGGTGAACTTTACTTCCTTTTGTAAGGAGGGCTTCACCCAGAATATCGTGTTTTAGAAATTTCATTAGATCAAATGCACCTAAAGAAGAGCATTGTAGGCGGTCTCCATTCGCGAAGGAAGCAGACGAGGTGTCATCAGATGTATAATAACTTTCCGTTGTGGCCTTGCTTACACTGGTGTATTCGTCTTCCGGAAAATTTTGAGCATTTGACGTAGATGGTTTATTACTTTCGACCAAATCGTCGATAAAAACAATTGGTATGTTCGATAATGACTCGGGTAATAATTGTTGGATTTGCCTGACTGTGAAGGTTATCATCAATTTTTTTCATTTTCTCAGGCGGTTCCTCATTCTATACAAAAATAAAAACTCCCGTTATTGTTGTGGAATATATTCACATACATGCAGATCCGAATATAGTCCACAACAGTAACGGGAGTGTTTATTACGGATTAAATATATGCTGCACGGCCTGCTCTTATTTAACGATACACTAAGTTATTAATGAGCTGCCTCATAAAATTTTTATTGTAAATGTTGTTAAATAAATAAATAAAATAAATAAGTATGAAATAGGTATTACCCTATACGATAATAAAACCTTTAAACTGAATTGTGTCGATGTATTAAATATGTAGCATTTAATTCTTACTTGATCTTATGACGTCTGGCTGCTTGTGGAAATAGCCATCTTAAGCCTTATTCGGTCCCAAATGTTAGGAGTCAAGAAATTTATCTGCTCCTCATTTAACTCTTGAAAAATTGAAATTTTATCAATTTTTTTTTCTAAAAAATTATTTATTTTGTTATTTTTTAGACGTTGCTGTCTTTTATTTTTGAACATTGTTATATTTTATTTCTTATTATGCATAACTATTTTAAAAATATTGCCTCCATATTCAGGTGTATACTTTCATATCCCAATACAGGTCCCAATTTACCACCTTCATCCCATTGTTTTTTATTAGTTCATATCTTCATTACATCAGAAGGAAAAGACTTTAACCGAAACTTTACCAGTCAACCAAAATTCCTAGATTCATGAAAAAAAAATAAATCTGAGCAAACAGGGCTCGTTAAATCTCCTCCTCCTCTCATTTAGTGCGGATCTAAGCTTCTTAAACAATTTGTTGTATAAGCAGTTAATTATATTTTAATGTTATTTTGTTAATTTGATTTCATTTAAAATAAGTCACCAAACCGTAAAGGTCGATTTATAAACTCGCCGTTTCCGTTGTCGTCACCGCCCACCGTTATCGTTTCAGGATCACTATACGAAATGTCTTGAATGCATTTATAAACACCGTCAGGAGTTACCATTGTCGTCGCACGCCGTTTCACGCCGTCTGAGATAAACCAATTTTATCTTTACCGTTGCCGTAGTCGTAGCAAAACCGTAGCAGCTGAATTCAACCAATAGAATCGATGAAATTAAGTGACGTGATGTTTATGACATGTAAAATTGAATGACATTTGAAGTCGGCCATTCCATAATTTTTCAGTATTTGATTTGTTTATATGTTGCCTTGTTTAAATTATCAGAGAATATTAACCAATTTTTAATTATTCCAATATGTGTGGTTCTATTGTGGATTCATTGGATATTGAATGTGATGAAGATATAGGTATGATAAATTATAACATTTTATATTTGGAAGGCTGTATTTATGTTTGTGTCGATTTTAGTTGAAACCCAAACTTCTCAATCTCAGGCGAGCCCCCAGTTAGTCGCATATGAGGCGTTGGATGTCGGGCTCTTAATAGAGACAATCCAATCATATGAATTTTTATATGATTTGTCCAGCAAGGACTACAAAAATGGAAAAAAAGAAGTTGGCCTGGAAAGAAATTTCCCAAGTTATGAATTCCAGCGGTAAGTTGAATGAAAGGAACAGCCAATCTAGATACTATTATTAATATTACTATTATCAATACAAAAAATGCATATTTATTTTTAGTGGAAGATTGTATGAAAGCCTGGAAAAATGTAAAAAGAAAAGAATGCCTCAGGATCCGAGGCTCCAGATAATCCGTGGATGGATTATAATGCCATGCTCTTTTATAGCAAGTTCACTAGAAAGCGAAAGTGAGTATTGATGTTTTTAGAGCATTTGTTTCAAATATTAAAAATCTTAAATACTTTTTTATAGAACCTACACAACTACTACAACTACATCAAGCACAAAAAAAGAACGCACTGAAAGGCCTAGGTCATCAGTGTCAGTGTGGTCTTCAATCGACACAATTATGTCACCGACTGAAACCCCATCTCCAGCTAACCAATCAGAAGATGATATATCACCAGCGACATTAAAAGGTTAGATATTCAGTTAGTTAGTGTCTACATCTTTGTAGTTTTAGACTATTTACAAATTGAAAGCAGCTAATACATGTAAATATAAATTATCCTAAAATGTTAAAGGGAAAAAAGGTGTAGGGTATTAAAACACTCCGTATTTCAGAAATTAGATCAGTGAAGGTAATCCGTCCGGTTCGAGGTTTAAGCGAAGGTTATTTATATTACCTGGTACGACGTAATATTATTGTTTCAATTCAACGAACGCGCTACCAAACGCAGACAGCAAGGATGACTTAACCTTGACGACCTTGCACTGTTATTATAATAATATATACAAGTCTTGAACCTACATCAACTCGATATATATAGGAGATTAAAAGACTGAGGAACAATCGGTATCAGTTAGTATAAGCAATATTATACAACGTAATATAATGATAATCATAACGAGAATCTGAATACAAAACTCAAATATTACCTGGAGTATTATTCAACTGAATAAAACAGTTCTACATGGCGACCCTGCCATTCGCAACGTGTGCCGTGAGTTTTGAGTGTTATGTACCTCGGTGGATCCTGTGAAATATGGGTAGGACCAACTCCAAGCAATCGGAGATCACCGACTCTGGTGTGGTCGGAGATCACCGACTCTGGTGTGGTAAACTTCAACTTCATAGTGGAGCAGAGGAAATCAGGATGCCAACGGACATGAGAATAGCAATATACATTTTAGTGGCAGCAGCTATAGCCGTACTATTTCTAAAACTGAGAGCCGCTTACCGGAAGGGAGTGAAACGGCAGTTACCCATATGCATGGTCATCAGGGCGCAGGCAGCCGAGGTTTAGCAGCTCATAGGACCACAGTTGCGGATGAGTAAGACAATTTTTGTAAAATTAATGATTACGTGACCAATGAACAAAGCGAACTTTTAAATTTCACGATTTTACAGCATATTATCATTATTACTATTATTTTTTTCTACTATTAGGATTATTCGTACTATATCTATAGGCTATATTACTCGTACCAATGTATTGTTACCGTTACTTTTTCACCGATACTTATTACTTATTATTATTTACAGCAGATGACATCCTTACAATTCCTCCAAGATGTGAAATAATAAGAAAAATAAAAAACCTGAAACGCCTAAAAGGAAGTTCGGTAATCTTAAACAAAGAGATAACCCCAGGTGTTTTTATAGCGTCCTCAATCGTTTCGGAAGAAAATCCTTTTGTCAGAATTTTAAACACAACGCTCGATAGTGTCACAATAAAAAGCAAATAAATAGAAACAGAAAGTCTAGAAAACTATCATATTTACAGCATACATAATACAGTAGAAAATCGAGAATCAGTTCTTCAGCAAGAACTAAGCAAACAGATACTAGACTTGGCAAAAAATGAAACAATTGCGCTATGTAAAGAATTTTCCGACATTTTTGCCCTAAGTACGGATAAATTAACAACAAATAACTTCTATAAACAAATACTAAAATTGACAGACCAAAATCCTGTGTACATCAAGAACTATAGAATACCGCATGCTCAAAAAGACGAAATAAATAGTCAAGTTCAAAAAATGCTAAAAGACAAAATTATTGAACCATCAACAGCAGAATACAGCAGCCTGATATTACTAGTTCCTAAGAAATCGCTAATCGGAAAGAAAGCACGGAGACTTTGCGTAGATTTTAGGGTTATGATTCAAAATAAACTAGTGGCTGATAAATTTCCTTTACATAGAATAGACGATATATTGGATCAACTAGGAAGAGCCAAATTTTTTTCAACCCTTGATCTGAAAGCAGTTTTTCATCAGATTCCGCTGGAAGAAAAATCAAGAGATGTCACTACCTTCAGCACGGATACAGGAAGTTACAGATTCACCAGACTACCATTCGGTTTAGAGGTTAGCTCTAATAGCTTTCAGAGAATGATGAACATCGCTATCGCAGGCATCACACCGGAAAAAGCTTTTCTGTACATGGACGACATCATAGTAATAGGTTGTTCAAAAAACCACCACCTTAAAAAATTTAAAAAGCGTTTTCGAGACATGCAGGAAACACAGCTTAAAACTAAATCCAGAAAAATGTACATTCTTTCAAAACGAAGTATACATATTTAGGACATAAAATTACCAGCGCAGGCATTCTACCAGACGACTCTAAATATGACATAGTAAACAAATATCCAACCCCGAAGAGTGCCGACTATCGTAGATTCATCCCCGACTTTACACACATCGCAAGGTCATTAAATATGCTTACAAAGAAAAATGTTAACTTTAACTGGACACAGCAGTGCCAAAATGCATTTGACACCTTAAAAGCCGCTCTAATAGACCCAAAAATTCTACAGTACCCCGATTTTAGGAAATAATTTATTTTGACTACGGATGCGTCAAAAGAGGCATGTGGAGCAGTTCTATCACAGAACTTCGAGGGAAAAGATCTACCCATTGCATACGCCTCTAGATCATTTACGAAGGGAGAAGCAAATAAAGCAACAATAGAGAAAGAACTAGCCGCTATACATTGGGCAATAAATCATTTTAGAGCTTACTTATACGGGAAAACATTCTTAGTCAAGTCTGACCACAAACCACTTGTTTACCTATTTGCAATGAAAAATCCATCGTCAAAATTGACCAGAATGAGACTCGATTTGGAAGAGTTCGACTTTAAGGTAGACTACATAAAAGGGAAAGACAATGTGGGAGCTGACGCCTTGTCTAGAATCACCGTGGACGAATTAAAAGAAATAGCCAACAAGTCCTTACAAGTATTAGCAATAACAAGAGCAATGTCAAGGAAAGACAATAAAAAAGAAACAATAACCATTAAAAAACACAAGACCGACATTCCAGAACCTAAAATTTTAGAAACCCTAGATAATGTCAGTACAATTAAATTACCTATGGTGAAATTCGACGTTAAGCCCAACTATCTTAGGATAGCCTTGAGGACAAAAAGTCGACCAAACGCCGAAAATTACGAAAATAAAATTATGATCACTAATGGCAATATGTCGCTAGCGACAATACTGACTAAGCTTGAATTAATGGCTGGCGATCATGATATTTATGAGGTTAAGCTAAAAGCAAATGACCAAATATTTAAAATGCGCACAATAAATAAATTGAAAGAAATAGGGAATAAAATATTGAAGAATTTAAATATTATCTTATATAAGGATCCAATTGTTACCTCGAGTCGCGACGAAAAAACAAACTTAATTAGACAATTTCACGATGATCCACTTACGGGAGGACATTGTGGACAAAAGAAACTTCTTAAAAAATTAAGAACCAAATATCGTTGGAAACGAATGTCAAAAGACGTAGCGAACTATGTAAGAAATTGTGTTAAATGCCAATTAAATAAAAAGAAAGTAACTCATGTGGAACCCATGATTATTACACCTACTCCACAGAGAGCTTTCGACATCGTATGCATTGATACGATTGGCCCGTTCCAGAAAACATTCCAAAACAACCAATACGCAGTTACGATCCAATGCGAGTTAACAAAATACGTAAAAATAGTACCAGTACCAAATAAAGAAGCAAACACAATCGCAAAGCAATAATGGACGAATTCATACTTACATATGGACCAATGAGAGAAATTAGAACGAATATAGGTACAGAGTACAGGAATGAGGTATTGCAACAGTTGACAAAATTATTAAACATAAATCACAAATTTTCGCCAGCAAATCATAGTCAAATCATTGGAGGATGTGAACGAAATCACAAAGTCCTTAATGAATATGTACGTATGTATATTAACGAAGCAAAAACCGACTGGGACGAACTAATCAAATACTACAGTTTATGCTATAACACTACGCCCAGTGCATATCACAATTATACTCCATTTGAACTAGTTTTCGCACGAAAAGCGGAATTGCTTGAGAAGCTGTTAGGAGACAAAGTTGACCCTGTATACGACACAGACGCTTATTATCAGGAAGTTCGACACCTGATACAAGCGACAAACATTCGCGCTCAACAGTATATTGCAAAAGCTAAAGAGTTGCGGAAACTGACCTACGATAAAAAAGCTAATCAATTACAGCTTAAACCAGGTGATCTAGTTGTATTAAACAACGAGAACCGAACAAAATTTGATCCTTGGTATAAAGGTCCTTTCTCTATAACGAATATAGAGGGAGTAAATTGCACGATACAAGACGCAACGGGAAAAAAGCAAACTGTACATAAAAATAGAATCCAACCGTTTGCAAATTTGTAAACTCAATTTCCATACTTTTATTCAATTATGTTTGTAAATTAATTTTAAGCAGTGCCGAAGAACACTTACGCGAGTGCAGTGCATTAGGATAACATATAACCCAATGTACATTCTATTTAACCTAGGTATAAGGCATAACGTAATTTTCCTTCTACTTTAAAGTATATATTTTTCATGTATATATTTTTCTACCTTTTATGTAAATATTTATTAGATTTTTAATTATTCTTTGCATTTGGGTTGGCCAGCCAAGCAAAAAAAAACAACCGCAGTTGTAACTTAGATAATAATTTTTTTTTGCATAATAAAAGAAAAAACCCTTGCCCAGTCAAGTGAAAAAAAAAACGAAAGTTACAATTCCAAATACTAGTATTTTGTTTGGAAAGAACAGTTATTTTAACATTTTATTATAAGTAATAAACAAAAACAAAAATAAGGAACATTCCCAAAAGAGGGGAGGTGTAGGGTATCAAGAAAACACTCCGTATTTCATAAATTAGATCAGTGAAGGTAATCCGTCCGGTTCGAGGTTTAAGCGAAGGTTATTTATATTACCTGGTACACGTAATATTATTGTTTCAATTCAACGAACGCGCTACCAAACGCAGACAGCAAGGATGACTTAACCTTGACGACCTTGCACTGTTATAATAATATATACAAGTCTTGAACCTACATCAACTCGATATATATAGGAGATTAGAAGACTGAAGGTCAATCGGTATTAATTAGTATAAGCAGTATTATACAACATAATATAATGATAATCATAGCGAGAATCTTAAGTAATAACTAATGTGAATACAGAACTCAAATATTACCTGGAGTATTATTCAACTTTTTTTTTTTTTATGGCAGTGGCACACACACTAAAGGGAGACCCTATGGCGCTCGACGAGCGGTGTGTGTGCGAAGATGTGGATTGACACGGCTCTTGAATATTTGTAAGTTGTAATTAGTGGGAAACAGATGTTCTGGGAGTGAGTTCCACAGTGATGCAGTGCGCCAGACAAAGGAGTTCTTGTAAAGCGATGTTCTAGGAGTTGTTAGTTGTACGACGAACTGGTGCGCTCTTGCCGTCTGTCGTGACTGTCTGACAGGAGCTGCCAGGGGCGGGATCAGGCGGGCCAAATCCTGGGAACATCTGCCGTGAAAGTATCTGTAAAACAGAGATATCTCGGCTACATGTCTGCGGTGTTCCAGACTATCTAGATTCCGGGTCAACTCCGGGTCGCCGACGAGACGCACTGCTCTCTTCTGTATGGAATCCAGCAGCTTTAGGGTGTGCTTTGGTGCGGCACCCCAGATATGTGAGCAATATTCTAAGCACGGTCTTATTTGCGCTTTGTAGAGCAAGAGCAACTGCTGCGGTGTATAGAGTTTTTTGTTGCGAAATAGCGCACCAAGCTTCTGGGAGGCTGATTTTGCGATGTTAGCAACGTGGTCATGCCAGGACATATTGCTGTTGACCGAGATACCCAGCAGTCCGATTGACGAGGATGAAGGAATGGTCGACCCTGCCATAATAATGACAGGGCCCGCTGTATTGGCCCTCTTGGTAAACGTGCCTGCTTGGATCTTTGCTGCATTGAACTGGACCAAATTTCGGTCGCCCCAGGTTTGAACTTTCTCCAGGTCTTGATTAATTGCTGTAATCTGCTCCTGTCTGCGGTGATGAGTCTCAGTCGCTGGTAAGGGTTTTTCTGATCTAAAGTGGGAGACAAGGGTACTGTCATCTGCAAAACTGTAAACAGGATTATTTGTTTCGGTCAGCAGGTCATTAATATAGATGAGGAACAGAGTTGGTGAAAGTATTGCGCCCTGAGGCACGCCCGCGTTGATGGTGAATGTGTCCGAGATGTGTCCATCGACTGCAACGTGCAGAGATCGGCTCTTAAGGAAACTGGCAAGCCAGCTGCAGAGAGAGGCTGACAGTCCGAATGACGGTAGTTTGCTGAGCAGTCCGTCATGCCAAACTCTGTCGAATGCCTTTGAAATATCCAACGCAATCGCTCGAGCCTCTCCGTAGTTCTCAATTGCCCAACTCCATATATGAGTGACATAGGCCAATATATCTCCTGTCGATCTCTCTTTGCGAAAGCCGTATTGATTATCACTGATTATTTTGTTGTTCTCGAGGTACTTGAGCAGTTGCTGATTGACTACACGTTCCATGACTTTGGAGATTATTGGAAGCAAGGCAATTGGACGATAGTTTAAGGGCGTGGTTTTCTTGCCCTTTTTTGGAACAGGTTGCACTCGAGCGACTTTTCAAGAAGATGGGTAAACCCCTTTTCCGTAAGACAGAGAAAAAAGCCTGGAAAAAACGGGTGTTAGTTCGTTGGCGCAGTTCTTTAACACGATGGCAGGTATTCCGTCCGGTCCTGATGCCTTTTGCGTATCTAGATTTTTAAGGATTTTACGAATATCACGGTGATGAAATTTGACTTCTGCCATGGTAGTGTTGATGTTCGATAAGGTGGGGAGAGTCTTGCCTTGGGGGATGTCTAAGGTAGAGTGCGAAGAAAACATTTTGGCGAGCATGTTTGCTTTTTCCCTGGCTGTAGTCGCCGTGATGCCACGTTCGTCCGTCAAAGGTGGGAGAGACGTTTTTTTAAAGTTGTTACTTACTGCCTTTGCTACCGACCAGAAATTCCTGGAGCCACTGGGGCATTGTAAAAGTTTATTCCTGATCCTTTGATTGTGTTTGTTCTTAGTTTCGTCGATAACACGCTTGCATTCGTTTCTCGCTTCGACAAAATAATTGCGATTTTCAGCGGTCTGATTTTGCTGCCAGTACTTGTAGGCTTGCTGTTTCCTACCCACTGCTCTTTCGCATCTTTTGTCGAACCAGGGCTTTCCTTTTGATGGTAACTTGATGGAATTTGGGATGTATGCTTCCATTCCTGAGGAGATTACTTGCGTGATCTTTTCGCAGCAGACTGACGGGTCGTCAGCGCCAAAGCAGACGTCGAGCCAAGGAAAATCTAGATAGAACTCCCTCAGATCGTCCCAGTTTGCAGAATTGTAATGCCAGATTTTGCGAGGCAATGGTGGATCCTTCTGTATGAGTGGCAATTCACAAACCGTTGTAATAAGTTTGTGGTCGGAAGTACCTAATGGCGGACCAACTGTAACTGTGTACTGGTCAGGATTGGTGGTTAGAAAAAGATCCAGGAGGGCGGCGAATTCGCCCCTCTCTGAGATTCGAGTTGGTTCGTCTACAATTTGAGTAAGCCCGCAGCTGATGGCGAATGCTTCAGCCTCTCTACCTTAGTTGTCGGTCTTGTTGTGATGTTTGAGCCAGTTGGTGTTGTGGGCATTGCAGTCTCCCAGAACGATTATTTCTGAACTGGGGTGATCAACCTGTATTGAGTCAAAAGTGGTAGCTAGTGTTGAAAAAAAGCTTTGGTAGGCTCTATCGCTCGGAGGGCGATAGATACAACATATAAACTTGGTTAATCCCTTGGCGGTGAACTTGAGCCACATGACGTCAAGGTTGTTCGGTTCGAGTGTTTCCTCTCGGTGGCATGAAAGGTCGCTTCGGACAAAAATGCATATTTCGAACTTATGTCTAAATCGGGTATGTAAGTCGTAACCAGGATAAGGGTAGTTCACTGTTGTTTTTGTAGAACATACTTGTGTTTCTGTAAGGGCTAGTATGTGTGGTCTATTTGCCTGTAGATGTTGGTGTACCGAATTTATGTTTGTATTTAGGCCTCTTATGTTGCAGAAATCAATTCTAAATTGGTTCGGTATCTTTGCTGTCTGTGAAATGCGGAATGAAGGGCTCCCAGGGCCACCCAGCGCCCGGAGATCCGAATGGCCGGGGAGTTTACCTCCGGAATATTTTGACCCTGGAAGCACCATCATGTCCATATTATTATATTCCTACTGTGGAACCCGGAACCACCAGCGCGGAAACGGAACGTGATTCGGGAAAACCACTTAGCGCCTCCCAGTTCTGAATAAAACAGTTCTACAAAGGCAAAAAGGAGTACCCGATGAGGTCATTGAAGTACCGTAGACGGCCAAAGATATATGTACCTCTATTAAAAGTAGTAGTAGCGATTCCAAAAACGCTAACAAAAAATTCACAGAATACGCATATGCAAGGCTAGAAGAAATGTCAGTGGAGAAGGTCAAAGAAAAACGCCGTCAAATGCTATTAATTTTAGAAAATTGATTTTTTATTACTATAAATTTTACTTAGGTATAATAAAAATAATTTCTGTAGTTTTTGTTTGTTTTATTTTAGAATAAGTAAAAAAAAAGTTAGCTAAAGGATGTAATAAGATTATATTACCTTGATATTCCATAATCCAAACTAACTCAATAATAAACTTTAAATTAGTTAATTTTAATTATTATTTTAACACCAAATAGTTCTGGTTTTTATGTCACTTAAGATTTTTTATTTGTAATTTATGTATGTGTTTGCCTATATTTTAAATACCTATTCTCATGTTTTTTACATTTCAAAAAGTTTTAAGATTTAACATACCCTTAAAATTTAGAACAGATTTTTTTTATTGCTGACGTTTGTACCTAATCAATAATTGACTAATGGATAATAATGTCCTAATAATTAATAATAAAAACTATACTACATACTAATATTGAACAACTTATGGCTAAGTAAAGAGATCCTAATAATAAAAACTACCCCTTGGAAGGAGAGCACATTTAATTTTACAACAAGTAAAAAAAAGTTAGATTATATTGCCTGATATTATCTATGGTAGATAAAAAATATTAAATAAACTTTAGTTAATTCTAATAGTTTTAGCCCCAAATAGTTCTGGTTTTTATGTTTAAGTGTTTTCATTTGTGTGTTTGCCTATATTTTAAATACCTATTATCATATTTTTTTCACATTTCAAAAAGGTTTTAAGATGCAACTCATTCCTAAAACTGAAAACAAAATTTTGTGATTGCAAACGTTTATACCTAATCAATAACTAATGGATAATAAAATTTCCTAATAATTAATAATAAAAACTACACTACATAATAATAATGAACACCTTATGGCTGAGTAAAAAAACTAATAATAATAATCACTCCAATGAGAGCACTCATTTAATTTTGGAATTGAAGACCTCTATTTATGATATCGTTCTGCCAAGGCACTGCACCTCGCTGACATTAAATAGGTGGCTAAAGTATGTCTGGTCTCATAATTTTTTTTTGTTATAATTTGCTGACAGTCTTCCCACTGACTGTAATGGGGGTTCCTTACTATCCCTCCATGAACCATTCTGCGTGTCATCAGAATCAACAAATCCTGGAGGGCAGTAAATATTTTCACTTTCTTTGCCTACCTCTATTTGGCAATAATTATGGAGGGGTCTTACCGCTTTTATAATATTATCGACATTTTTTGGTTTGGCGTTAATTGTGGTACGTAATATTCTCCAACGAGCAACCAATATCCTAAATGTATTTTCGATAACTTGTCTTGCCCTTGATAATCTATAATTAAAAATTCGTTGGGCTACAGTTAAATCTTTTCCTCCGTATGGTCTCATGATATAATTTTTAAGCGGAAATGCCTCATCTGCAACCAAAAAGTAGGGCATTTTTATGTCGGTATTATCTAATCGAGATGGTGATGGGACTTTAAAATCCTCTCCATCAAATTTTTGACCAAAGGTACTGAGACGAAATACCCCCCCATCACTTTGAGAGCCATAGGCTCCAATACCAAAAAGTGTAAATTTATATTCACTATCACAGGCTGCTAATAAAACAATACTAAAATCCTTTTTGTAGTTGAAGTATAAAGACCCACTTCTAGCTGGTACTTGTATTTGTACGTGCTTACCGTCAAGAGCACCAATGCAATGTGGAAAGTTCGACCTTTCTTGAAAGCCATTAGCAATTCTTAACCATTCTTCCTCTGATGAAGGGGACTTGAGGTATTCTGGACTCAATACATCCCATATTGCTGCACAAGTCTCATGAATGATCTTGTGTACAGTACCCATTTGGAAATTCCATGCTAGGACCTGCATTGTTGTACCTTGAGAGAGGTACCTACAAACAAATAAAAAATGATTAGTAGAGCATAAAATTAGTAGAGACCTTATATAATAAAGTGGCAAAAATATCCCATAATATTTTAACTTACTGCAAAGTTATGACAAGCCGTTCTTCTGCAGAAATTCCATCCGATCGATGCTGCTTGGTAAGTTTTGGCCAACAATTTTTCGAAAATTGGTACGGTCATTCTTGTGAATTTGAAAAATTGGGGTAGATCCCAAGCTTTCATTGTTTTATAATAATTAAAGTTTCCCTTTGATTTTCGTTTTCTGTTTATGGGTCTAATTTTGTATTTTCGACGTCTTTGCCTCATTGTGGTGGAAATAACGCTATTGATTGATTTCGTTATTACAATATATGACAATAATGCTTAGTTGCTTACGAGCTAATTAGGATGTGCACAATGCTGACTATGCTAGGTAATAAAAGTGAATGAACTTATAGACTAATACAGGGTGAATACATTTAAACCTCTACACCTTCCTTCCCTAGAAAAATGACCTTCATTTCCATGGCCATTGGAACAATGAAGGGCATTTTGGGTATATATATGAAACGAATAACATCCTAAATAGTTTAATATGTTTGTGGGCAGGCCTGCCGTATACTACACCTAGAAACACCCATTTTAATACAATTTAAATATAATAATCTATAATAATATGCGAGTACAATAATATATGGTTAACTGTAATACATTTTTATTCTATTTTTATGCACAGAGGACTGTTTGCCCTTATTATCCATTATGACACAATTAGGTCCCTTTTGAGAGATAACTTTAAAGGGACCCTTGTACCAAGGATCTAATTTTTCACGACCGTCGTTTGTTAGCAAAACAAGATCACCCGGCCTTAGTTCCATTTGTTTACATTTAGAATCACAAGAAGTTTTTCGATAGTTTTTAATTCTTTCAAGATAGTCTCTAGTTCTATTTTGTGCTACCTGTAAACTGTAACGAATTTCTTGGTAGTACGAATCTATGTTGTATATCGGAGCTATTTGTTTATTGTTTAATATCTCTATTAATTTTGTCTCTTTTGCAAAAACGAGTTCGAATGGAGTATAATTATGATAACTACTTGGAATCGTATTATAACAAAATGCGAAATATCGACCCCAGCTATCCCAATCCGAATGCGTTTCATTTATATACATGCGCATAAAATCATTAAGTACTCTATGGTTACGTTCACAACCCCCAATGGTTTGATGATGATAAGCTGTCGCTACTTTATGATCAAAATTCAGTAATTTTGACAAGTTCTTAAAAGTTTCATTTATATACTCGGTTCCCATGTCACTTCTGACCTCAGCCATAGGACCGTAGATAAGAATGAAATTTTCAAAAATTGCCTTAGCTACTGTAAACGCTTCTTTGTTGGGGATGGGAATGATGACTACATATTTGGTTAACTCACACTGTATAGTTACAGCGTAAACATTTCCGTGATCCGATTTTTAAAATGGCCCTATCGTGTCTATGGAAACAATATCAAAAGCTTTTTGCGGAGTGGGTGTTAATGTCAGCGGTTCAATATGCTTAGAAAAGGCTTTGTTAATTTGACATTTATGACATTTTTTAATGTAATTAGCAACATCCCGTGACATACGTTTCCACCTGTAAGAAGCTTTTAATTTCTTGAGAAGTCTTTTTTGACCGCAGTGTCCCCCTAGCAGTGGACTTTCATGAAAATTTTCGATTAATTGCATTTTTTCGTTTTTATTGGTAATTAGTTTTCGCGGAGTGCAAAGTACTCTCGATAGATTTTTTAAGGTATTTTGTCCCGCTTGTTTAAATTCATGTATGGTGCACCTTTTAAATAATTTATCATCTAAGTTTAATCTTATTACACTCAAATTTCCATCATTTGCCATTTTTTCAAGCCTAGATAATATTTGCTCTAATGCAATATTACCATTAATGATTGGAAGTGTATATTGAGCGCTCAGTTTCCTTTTCTAGAAAATATTTATTCTAATATTATTAGGGTTAACTTCAAACTTTAAGAAAGGCACCTTCAGGGCCTCGTGATTATTAAGGGTTTCGTAAATTTGTGGCTGTTGTTTAGAGTCGGGTTCTTTTTGTTTAATTTTTTCTGGTATGGTCGTAGATTTTGACCTTGACCTGGTCACTACTAGTACGTCATACATGTCGTTGTGAATTTGTTTTAAGTTATTTATATTAAGTCGTGACAGTACGTCTGCAGCTGCATTGTCTTTACCTTTAATATACTCAACCGAAAAATCAAATTCTTCCAAATCAAGTCTCATTCTGGTAAGTTTAGAAGTAGGGTCTTTCATTGAAAATAAGTAGACCAATGGTCTGTGATCTGATTTTACTAAAAAATTTTGACCGTACAGATAACAACGAAAGTATTTTATAGCCCAATGTATTGCAGTTAGTTCTTTTAAGATGGTAGGTTTATGAGATTCCCCTTTTGTGAAAGCACGAGAAGCATATGCAATATGCAGTTCATGACCATCAAAATGTTGAGAAAGTATTGCGCCACAAGCATCATTCGATGCATCAGTCGTAAGGATAAATTGTTTTTCAAAATCTGGATACTGTAAAATTGTGGGACTTTTTAATAAATTCTTCAAAGTTTCAAAATTTTGTTGACATTCTTCTGACCAAATGAACTCACTATTTTTCCTGATCAGCTTATTTAATGGATGCGTAAGCGATGCAAAATGTGGGATAAATCTACGATAGAAATTACTAAAGGCGACGAATCGCTTTACTTCATTAGATGTTGTGGGAATAGGATATTTATCTATAATGTCGTACTTCGACTCGTCCGGTAAAATACCTAATGCCACCTGATGAAACCCTGAACTTAAATCTATAACAGAAAAATATTTTGCCCGACCAAGTTGATCCAAAATGTGATCTATTCGTGGAAGTGGGAACTTGTCGGCTATTAGTTTTTTATTTAGCTGCCTAAAATCAACCACCAACCGCCACGCTCTTTGACCATTAGTAGATTTCTTTGGAACCAATAAGACAGCGTTATTATATTCTGAAACAGATGGTTCTATAATGTTATTTTGTTGTAGTTTGTCTATTTGACGATTCATTTCTGACTTTAAAGCTATTGGTGTTCTATAATTTTTGACATATATAGGCACATTATCAGATAATTTTAATTTTTGAGTATAAAAATTATTAACTGTTAGCTTATCCGTATCTAGCGAAAAAATATCAGAAAATTTCTTACATAAGTCTATTAATTTTGGTTTTATGAATTGGGGTATATCTTGACTAAGTTGAGATAGTAATTGTGCATTTCTATCGTTCAGGTCAGTTTCTATATTATAAATTTCAAATTGGTCCAAGCTAATTGTCTCTATGTTCGAAATATTTAAAGTAACAGTTACAAATGTCGTATTTATTATTTTTATTAAAGGGTTATTTTTAGATATTATTGCTCTGGCAACAAAGACGCCGGCTTGCAGCTCTTTGTTTATTACTAAGCAATCTTGAGAAACAGCTTTTAGATTATTGATCGATCTTAATACTTCACATCTGGGAGGGATGCAAACGACATCGTCTTCCAGACCTCCTGAAATAGGAATAGTAATATTTCTATTACCTAATTTAAATGTCATTGTCCAATTAGAATAATTCAGGTTTACTTTATAATTTATGAAAAAATCTCGACCTAGTATTCCATCTCCGGGAATCGGAAAATTATGATCAACAATATGAAAAGAATGTTTCACTTTGTAGCCATTTATTGATATATTGGTATTTGTAATACCCAAGGAATTAACAGCTCCCTGCGTAACACCTTTTATTTTGCTTCCTCTTGATGTATCTATGAGCTGATTCATATTTACATAAGTTCTCTTAAAAATAGATATGTCTGCTCCTGTATCTAATAGTAAGACATTCCTAGTACCAGCCATATCTAAATTTAAGGTTACGAAATTTGAAAGTGTCAGATTTAGAGTGCAAATTTTTAGATTTCCCCCAATTGCGTCAATTGGTTTTGACCATATTCGCACATATAAGGAGGAGTTCTGAGTGGAATATGACCATGTTGTTTGATAATGGCATCAATGACAAAATTTTTTTGATCACCAGGTGGTTTGTGCATTTGCACAAGCTCAAACAACTCAATCTTCCTAGATGCGAGATCATGGTTAATTCCTAAAAAGAATTTTAATTGGATAACAAACAAAATTGAGCGAATCTGCTAGTACTCAAGACACTGATGTGTAAACATATCCTATAACGACATCGGTTGTAAAAAAATGACAACACGTTGTCACCCATCCAAGTACTAACCACGCCCGACGTTGCTTAACTTCAGTGATCGGACGAAAACTGGTATTTTCAACGTGCTATGGCCGTTACGTATACATTTTAGCTTGTTCATAGAATAAAAATTAGGTTTAATAACAAAGTTCAAAATAATAAATAATACTTTTGACGGTTCGTTTAATTTAAAATATGCTTTTTTATCGTCTAATATCCGTTTAAAACGATTTTAAATGGCAAAATTGTATAATAATTCCGCCCTAGCGGCTAGAATCGGTTTACATATTTCCGTCCCGTTTGCTGAGATTTAAGGACACCGCACACTAGGCCGGCGCGTACCGTCCCGCCGCTGGCCGGCGACGGCTTGTGTACCGCACATTGACCGTCACGTCGCGGAAAAACCGGCCGACAGCGACGTGATATTCTTGACATTCTAGTAGTGAACACAACTTCTGCAGGTGAGGGACGCCAAAATGGAGACATCCGACTCAGAAGAAGAGATTGTTTTGATAGCATGCGCCTTGGAGGAAGAGTAACAACAAGTAAAAAAGAAGAGAACGTGGATTCATCCGATCAATAAAAAAAGAGGGGTGTTTGGCGAGTTTCCCATTTATTTGATGACTTCCCAAACAGCACACATATATCCATTAGATATCTTATGGACCTCTGTTGTCGGATATTACGCATATCCAAAGGACATCCAGATTTTTCTGGAAAGATATACAATGGACGTCCATTGGATGCTACGAATGTCACAAATTGGGACATTCGATGGATGTCCAAGAAGGACGTCCATCGGACGTCCTTATTGAATGTCCATTGGATAACGCATTAATTAAATATACTTCATCCAATGGATGCCCTTATTGGACGTCCATTGGACAACGTATTGACGATATATTCTTCATCCAGTGGACGTCCTTGTTGGATATCCAATGGATAACGGAGTAATAAAATGTACTTCGTCCAATGGACGTCCGTTTTTGGGCGCAAAATGGACATGCATAGTGCATTAAAAGAAAATCAATAAGTAACAGAATGGTAATAGTAACTTTATTGTGTTAAATCCAGCTTGTTTTTATTATATAGGTAGTTCACCCTCTTCTTCGCCCTACGCAACCACTTTTTGACACATTCCTCCACTGTGGCGTTATCAAATTCATTATTGATTTTGACAGCAGCCTCTAAAAGGTTAAGAAACATATATTTAAAATGTTGTAAAAGCTTTGGAACTGCTGAATTAAATTTTTACATGACTAAAATTCAATTTTTACATTACCGAATACCCCATATATGCAAGAGTTAAGTGAAAAGATAACAGATTGATTTATTAAAACACTGTATTATGGGATTTTGGATCTCGCGTTACAGCTAGTGTTGTATACAACGTGATTCAAAATACCAAACACATACAAGAATTTCAGGGGATGATATTGTCATTGAGGTTATAAACCCAGAAGCATCTACAGAACTTTGTGGGTGTACAGGTTATTTTTAGCTATTTTGTACTCTATCTATACAAGGTTTTCTAAAGAGACACAAAAAAAATACAAAAGTGTTAGGGTTTTACCTGAACCGCCAGAAAACAATAAAAAAAGAAAAAGACAATTGAAAACTGGAGAAAAATTACAACTTTGGTTTTTTAAATGGAGCGCCTTTTATATACTAATGTTTTTTTGAATAGATCTTTTTCTCCCGATATGATATACTAGTTATTTTCAATGGACTTATAGACGAAATATTAAAATACCTGAAAATATCATCAGGCAGATGATAAGACCACCCTTCACAGATTTGTCAGGATGATAGATATTATTAGAAAATATAAATCAAAAATATAGACTAACGAACGCATATTCATATTATATTATTGAAACCAAGAGAAAGAGATCTATTAAAAAATACATATACAGTTAAAAACACCCAAGTTTTCACCCTAAGTAGTTGTAAGTTAATTTATCAGGCAGCGTTTGAATAGACTTTTTCAGTAGCCCACGAATTACACATGTAAAATGACAAAAATAATTAAATTAAATCTTGTCGGATTTTCACTGTCTTTATTAATTTCTAATATGCAATAAAGTTTTAAATGATAAGAATATATCGTCAACTATTTTCAAGTGTAAGTTTGTTTTTAACTTCACTCTTAAAGATACGTGTATCCTTTGTCGTCCACCAAAACGCCCTGTATTAATAGTTATTTATGTACCAAGGGTATTAATTAGATGTTTATGCCCTGAGGGCGACAATGTTACATACCCGAGGGCCTCCGGTCAGAGCGTTTATAAGTCGCCCGAGGGCATCCACATCTATTAATAACCGTGGCAGCGAATATTAACTACGACAAGAAGGTCCACTCAATGGCAAGAGAGCGCTACAAAGGAATTGTCGTTTATTTTCTTCGTTACCTGGTAACGATTGGACGAACTTCGCCGCACACAGGTTGAATTTAAATAAAAGCTGGCCATAAACGATATTGTCGTTTGCGGTATATTTAATCAAGTTTATGACGAAATTATTTATATCCCTAATATTGTAGTAAGTGAAACTCATGATACAAAGAATACAAGATATGATCGATCGCTGTCTAAAACTCGTCCGTCGTGCGCATGACGTCATTGGTGACTAATTTTAAATTCAAGCGTATGGCAGCATTATATTTCCTACTTTATTAGACCTTATTTTAACAATATTTATCTTGGTACCCGACCCAAATGTTTAAAGATAGTTTCATAAGGATGTTACATATGTAAATTTTAACGTCATTACTAATTTTAAGCCCATATATATTTTAAAATATTTCATTAAAATCGGACATTTAAGGATAGCACATGAAAAGCGAAAGGGCTTTTTCTCACAAGAATTCTATTTTCGGTTTACCGGTTCGGGTGTTTCATATTCAATACTTTATAAATACATTTATAACCGTTTTATTAAAGTGAAATCTATAATATTTAAAGTAACGAATAAGAAATGTATAATCCTACACTACATTTACTTTTAGCTCAATAAATAAAATTTATTCTGTACTTTCAACTAAAAATATTACAGTTTCATATATTATGTAATTAATTAATAATCTGTGTTGTTCTCTAACTTATTATTGTTTGTTAATTCATATCAAAATAGAGAATACCACTGTATTATGACATAAAACGTAGTATAAGTAAACTTATATCAACAGAAAGGATGCAAATAATACCAATTTATTTATTTATTTTTAAATAGTTTATTTAAGAATCATAATTTACAATTTACACTCATATATTCATACAATTTGATCATGTCTATATTAATAAATATTACTGTCTATGGTAATTATTATCAATACTTAAAGACTGGTAAGTTCATAGTCAATACATGTAGTAGGTATTGGTATCGGAGGCCACACCTTAGTTCTAAAGACAATTAATGTAAAACGAAGTAATTATCTATGAAAAAGTGTAATTTTAGTGTTTAAAAAATTTAACTTTTAAATTTTTCCCGAACTTCACAATAGTTCAAACCGAAAGTCTCTTTCGAAACAGTCTTCTTTGAAATGCCTCGAACACACCCTAGCATTATCCACACTAAAATTGCCCAATATCTTACAAGTATTTATCCATGCTTTTCTTAAAACATCCTCGGAGGGAAACTGGAAAAACCTAATGTCCATCGCTTTAGTGCAGCCCTTCGCTTGGTTATTCAGTTTGTACACAGCCACAGCACAACGCATTATTTAATTACCACATAATATTTGACGAGCTTATTTAAGAACCATAATTTACAATAATTTACAGTTATATATTCATACAATCTGATCATGTCTATATTAATAAATATTACTGTCTATGGTAATTATTATAAATACTTGAAGACTCGTAAGTTCATAGTCAATACCTACATATAGTATTGGTATCGGAGGCCACACCTTAGTTCTAGAGACAATCAATGTAAAACTAAGTAATTATCTATGAAAACTGTTGTTTTAGTGTTTCAAATCTGGCTAGTAACACTTCTCTTTTAAATTTTATGAACTTCAAACCGAAAGTCTATCTTGTAGCAATCTTCTTCGAAATGCCTCGAACACACCCTAGCCAAAGAGCACATTAAAATTGTCCAATCTCTTACAAGCGTTTATCCATGCTTTTCTTAAAACATCCTCGGAGGAAAACTGGGAAAACCTAATGTATTTCGCTTTTGTGCAGCCCTTCGCTTGATTATTCAGTTTTTACAACTTGACGATACTCCGACAATATCATTTCATTCCTTCGCATATTTCACTTTTCGAATGGCCCTCCGCTCGCTACCGCTCGCTACGGGGGCTCAAGAAAAGGAGATTAACCAGGTGCTAACCCAATCTAACCCAAGACATACCCAAAAACAATAAAAAAACAGTTTAGAAATATAACCTTAAAAAAAAAAATTTAAACACCGACGGGGTTTGAACTCGAGTCGCCGAAGTGAAGGCTAATCATGCAAACCCCTAGACCACCAGGACACATACAAACGATTGGTTGCATCACGAAGACATGGCGCGCAGGCAGGCGATGGTGCGCGCGCACGCATGGAATGAAATGATATTCTCACAGCATCCGCAAGTGTTTTTACACAGCCACAGAACAACGCATTATTTACCACGTAATATTTGACGAGCTATTAGGAACTAAACGATAATAACAAAATCCGATTATATCAAACTTAAATATCAATTAAAAACTACTTCAAATACTCCGAAAACCATCATTTATAATTAGAACAGCTCTAAACAACATTAAAACAGCATAGGTTAAGTGGGCTGCCGCCAAAATAAGTCACCCATCACGTAGTCGACAATCGGCAAGGCCCCGCCCATATGCGCAATGTCATATCTTCTTTTTTCTTTGTATCATGAGTGCAACTGAAGCTGAAATTTCGGTAGAATCATTATTATTGCTGATGCAAGACTGATGTTATTATAAAAAGAGGTAATAAATACTTTGGCTGAATCAGCAGATAAACATTTATAATTTAGCTTAAATTTGTAAATATGGCTTTGATATTACCTTGGGATAGTGAGAATATAAGCAAGTGTTTTTGAACAACAGCTGCACTGATGCTTCTATAATTTTTACTAGTTTCGTCCCTGTTAGATTAAATTTTAAAAATAGCGATAACTATGAAATACATGTATGGCAAAATTGCAGGCCCTCATCAACGCGTTTGTGTCGTCCGCTTAACATTCATTTTGCGCGTTAGACTCCTGAATTAATCGTTGCAAAAACAAAATTTCGATCATCGAATTAAAAATTTAAAACCCTTTTTTACAACGAAGGAGCCCTTAATTTTCAAAACCATTTTTAAAACGGTTAATTGATACTCCCTATATATAAATAAAGATGATGAGCGAAAAATTCAAAAATTATTTGTCTAAAACACGATATATTAAACGTGTAATACCTAATAAGTTTTATGTCTTATTTCTGGTATACCTTATTATGGCCAGCTTTCCTAGAAATTCGACCAGTGTGCGCCGGGTCCAAAGGTCACATGCCAGTATCATGCTAGTTTTCGCGCGGGGAAGGAGACATACCGTTGACGTGCCGCCGCGGAGAGTGAATCTTCTTATCGTAGTTAATATTCGCTGACCGTGGTGCATACAAACTTTTATGTCATACTAGTTCGTTATTGCATTCACAATATGTAAATATTAAAAAAAAATACGAATTCTATTCAATTACTTTATGCCCGCGCGGGCCATAAAGTGGACTTTATGCCGGCACGGGCATAAAGTAATCCATTATGTAATTGGTATCTAAGGTATAAAATCACAATAATGTACTGGTATGACATAAAATAAATAAAGGTAACGCACGTCCGACAAAAAGATCTCATCATCACTTTATCACGGCACATATAACAACACTTCATATTGTCTACAACCTTCAAACAACACTGTCAAATATTTGAAAGAATTAAAAATCTGGCAGTTTTTAAAATCTTGAGCTTACCCTTCAGAACATCCCAAAATTTCAAGTTTTTGAAAGGTCTTTTCCCTTTGGCTCCGTAAAACGAGAACTGCTGCGCTAACTTGTTTGTTATCATAGCACCAAGGCTCTCTTGATAAATTCATATGGTGTTTGACCCCCATCTTTGAAATTTCCATCATCTGCAAAATAAAAAGTAAAATCAATATGCAGATAGACCACATCTTGAAAACAATAATTGAGTCTAGGTTTAGAATGACATAAATGTCTATAATTTGAAGAGAAATAAAAAAATTTACAAATATACCATTTGCAAAAAAAATTAATTGAAAAGTCCTATCTGTATAAAAGAAAATAATTTAAAATAGTGCACTCTTGACTTTATCGTACTAGTCGAACACCCTGTATACACACATTAATGAAAATAAACTTGGTGTTTTTTGTGAAAAAAGTATTGTGCTGATCTTCATACCAAAATAGATAATAAAATATATATAAATCAAATCATAAATATGTAAGTATAAGAATTTCAGGTTATAACTTACTGCATTTTTGAAATGTTTTTCTTCAGCTAGATATATGTGTAACTTCTCGAAGTCTTCAGTGTTACACATTGGCATATCGAAATTCTTGAACAGGGATTCCTGCTGCTCGTCGCCATTCTCGGTGTTACCATTATTACCTCGCCTTACGAGGTTGTTGATGTCTTCAGCAATTTGTCATAATTGGGCATTCATCAACGCCTGCTTTGTTAAAAGCTCTCAAATGGCTTGTAAAAAATACAATGATTATTAAAATGATAAAAATATATTACCAAGAATAGACAAACCATTTTTTTTCTGGTATTGTCCTGGCTCAACTACTTTAATTGTCTTAATACACCTTGGAGTTTTCAATAAGGTTCGTGTATCAATGGGCAAGTCATTATGATGGTAAGGCTTTAGAAGAGATAATAAATCATTGATTGCAGCATGAGTAATATTATTTTTGGTAGCCCATGAGGCCAACGATAAATGAACTGGTTGAGTCTCGGGCTGACTGCTCCGCAAACTACTATTATCATTAATCAAATTCCTGAAAAAAATTCTTGACCCAAGCTTGAATTACTAGTGGCATCATATTCAACTGCCGCCAATTCTTGAGGCGGTGCCTCAATTTTATCGGGAAAAGTTTGACTGTCTGTAAGATTCTGGCCTGAGCAAGATGTATCACCGAGTGTATGGGTCGATGCACCATATAAAGAAGAGCCAGGGTACTGCAGTTTTTCACCTAGTGTCGAACTGCATTGGCCTGCTTTATTTTCAGAGGAAGTTGCTGCTAAATTTGTTAAAAAAAGGTCTTTACTACTTTTCTCTCGTCTATAGTCATGTCTTGAAATCTTAGCCCGAATCTTATTAGGCATTATAAATAAAAAACGGATGTACATACCATAAAACTACAATACAAAAAAATTTTGAAATACAATAATTTCACATTCACTTCTCACTCCTTTATGCTCGCTTCGGAAAAAAGCCGCTAAAGTGCCAAGCCAAAAACCAAACCACAAACAACCCGACACGACAAAACAAACGACAAACATGAAAAAATAATTGAGTTACGGTAGATATTCGGTTCGAAAACTAGATCACATCAGCTGCCGTGCCCCAAACTGACCCACATGATGTCGCGCAATACGCGTCCTTTTCTATCTCGCAGCCTTCGCAAGGGCAGGCTGATGTTGGTTGGCGTCCCGCGTTGAAATCGATTGCACTCCTTTATATTGAGAATGGGTATTAGTCGTTAATTTCTATTGGTCAGAATTATGTGCGGGCGATTCGAATGTTGGGAACTTATATTGCTTATTTTCTAGGTCGCTGTTGGCTGTTCTTGTTAAGGTAATAGAAAATATTAGAAAATTATAAAATGCGCGATGATTTCAATTAAGAGGAATTATATTAATATATACTACACATGCATCTTGCATACCTAGTCATTATATAGTTAATCCAGCAAAACCTAAGAAAAATACTAGGCAAATTTGAGATAAAATTAAGCAAGTTTGTATTTAATATTTTCCGGTCTATATTTAAAAGGTGTATAATTATATGTAGGGAGAACCATATAATTTGAAGCAGGAAAAACTATGTCTTTTAATGAACATCCATTGGACGTTCACGTATATCCTGGATAACCAATGGACGTCCAAAATTGGGTCATCCAATGGATGTTTCAAAATGGACATCCATAGGACATCCATTAAAGGTACAGGATATCCTGTACCTATTTTGGACAATTTCGGGACGTCCGTTGGATATAGCGTGCTGTTTGGGTTAAAGCAAGATGCAAAGAAGCTTTCAATATGTTCGCATGTCTTATGAAAAAATTACAGAATTAGTAAATTTATTAGAGTCAGAATTAACCTTCAAAAACACAATATTTCGTAAAGCAATCACTAAAGAAGAGCGACTGGCTGTGACTCTAAGGTAAGAAAATGATCACAGCATATAAGAAAAAGCTTATTATTTTATTAGGTATGTTTGTGCCAAAATAACAATTTTTCTTCGTTCATTTCTCCACTCTAAACACGCCGGAGAGTCTAGTACTTTTGTACTGATTCATTCACACAACAGACAATTTGTTTTGCCCTTTCGTAAAGACCAAACTTTGCCGGCAGTCGACGGTTTGGTATCACACATCGGCCCAGCACAACTCGGCGGTAGCCGATTTTTGACGGTAGGGATTCAAAGATGATGACGGCGACCATCGGTAACGTGCCGTGCCGGACAAATGTCCCCACCTCTATTTAATTAGATGGACCCGATCCTTACCGTATTTTGACGGAACCTCGATGGCAGACGGCGGGACGGGACGTGACGGCCTAATGTGCGGTGTCCTCATACCGCCCCGTAAGATGTTTTACACATCAAACAAATAAATTAAAGAAAATCATGAATGCAAACTTTATGTTATAATAGGTACGGTTGTAAAGAAAAACATTTTCAGTTAAAAGTAAAGGAAAAATTAAACCCGGACCTTTCCTGGTGAGTCATGTTACCATATCCTTCTTTAGTGAAGATTCTTTTGGCACTTTATCTTCTTGTACCGAGTGATAGGGGACATTATCCAAAACTATAACACTGTTAGGTGGTATGTTGGGAAGTTTCTGAGCCATTTAGTAAAATTTTCCCTGTTCATTTGCCCGTGGTAATCACCAGTACATTGCCCCGCTTTAAATACCAACCCCGCGTTTTGCACAAATCCATTTTTTGATCCAGCATGAACTACAATAAGGCAACCTATAAAAGGACATAAAAATAGTTAGACAATAATTATATCAAAAATACTTATAGGTATTCATATATGACTAAAACTATTATACCGGGTGTCCAAATAAGAAAGGACTCCGGCTATATTTCAAGAACTATTAGTCCTAGAGCTTTCAAGTAGTTTTCTTGTATAAAATAGGTTATGAGAAATAGCTGGAAATAATTTTCAAGATTGTAAGTCGTCCGCTAGGGGACGCAACGAACTGTCGAAAACATGTGATTATCTCCAAAAAAGATATACTAAAGGTATCCAAAAATACAATTTTTGAAATCTGGAAGATTATGAAAAAAATTTTTATAGCCTTTTTGTCCTTACTCTTCAAATAAGTGGTATAAATAATCCTCTTCATCTAAATTTAAAAAAATGTTTCATTACATTTAAAATTTCCGAGAAAAATGGGAAAATTGTTGACTTTTTGACATAGCGCCCCCTAGCGGCGGAAAAATTATATTTTGTTACTTTTGTTACGTATTTTATTAAACAGGGAAAACTCTTTTAAATTACGCCAAAATCATTGAAATCGGTTAAAAACAAAAAAGTTATATGACATTTGTTCATAACAAATTTAAACCTTCCCCCCACCCCTTGCCCCAGTACGGGCAAGAAGTCCCTAACTAAATGTTTCATAATCTCATCAAGATTTCAAAAATTGCACTTTTAGGACATCCTTAGTATATGTTTTATGGAGGTAATCACAGTATTGTTTTCGAAAGTTCGTTGCGCCCCCTAGCGGACAACTTACAAACCTGAAAATTATTTCCAGCAATATCTCATGGTCTATTTTATATAAAAAAAGTATACCTGAAAGCTCTAGGACTAATAGCTCCTGAAATATATAGCCGGAGTCCTTTCTTATTTGGGCACCCGGTACATAACTACAAAACACTTGGTTCTCACCAGTTGAACTAATGTTACTTATCACACCAAAAACATTTTGACTTTGCCATCACTTTTAAACGGTCAAGTCGTTATCCACCCAAGTTTCGTCAATATATACAATATTACGACTCTCTTCCCGATATTTTCTTATGGCGCGTAGGAATTTATATCTCCAGTGTAAAATTGTTGGCCATTCTACTTAAATCTTTCTTTTATTTTGGCATTTTCGCCAACAGAACCCATTTGCTTTCAACACCTTCCTTAAGGTTTCTCTGGAAAATGGAAAATCAATTTCCTCACGCAACTTTACTAAAAGTTTCCTTAAGGTCGGAACTATTTTTAATTCTAAATAAAATGTTTCGATCAGCCGCCTGATGATATTAAAGTCAAAATGTTCAATTTTATCAACGGTAGAAAGACGGGACCTTTTCTTGCCGGGAGACGATAGCAACTGATCTGGATTGCTTGTATTTCGCTCTTCATCCTCCCTATGGATTCTCCTGACCGCACTTACGCTAATCCAGGTATACATAGAAACCCTTTCCAACTTTCTCTGTAGAGGTAAGTTAAAATGATTGGCCCTCGCTTCCTCATCGCATACATTGTAAGACATCTGAGACCTTGCTTTTGACTACTTATATTATAGGTACACAGGTAACATAGACTACTAACTAACTACATGATTTTGTAACAGCTCAATGTTAATTGGAGGAGACTCTGAAAATACTTTTCTTTTACAAATATCTGGAGGATTAAGTACTAGGCTAGAGATTAAATTTACAGTTTTAACAGGAGTTTTTTCCATAATATTGAAATAAAGGCCGTCCTAGCCGAGTGTACCGCAGGTATTTCATTTGTTTGTGATGTCCAAATCAAGATCAAGGGTGTTGGTATTAATGGCTGTTTTGGAAATCCCAAATCCCATCAAACCATTTTTTTAAATTTTCGGCGGAAATAGAAGCACTGCTTGCTGTAACTGCTTCAGCTGTTCTTTCGGCTAATCCGCGATGACGTCTTAGGAAGGCTTCATACCAGTGGTTACCAGGCAAGTTATCCTTAAAAGGCGTTTTTCTTCTATTTTCATTAAGAAAGGCCTTAACTGATATCTGAATATCTTCCTTGCGGCGTGGGAATCCTTTTCTGTGCGATTCGATTATCCATTCTACCAAAGTATTTTCCTCTGCAGGCAAGAAAATGGGTGGAGGGCCATGACTGGTTTTAATAAACTTATCAGATAAGCGAAATTGTATTGTAGCTCTTGGAATACTAGACAGTTTAGATGCTTCTTTTTTAGACATTCCATTTTTAACAGCATTAATGGCCAATTACAAATCCTCTTCGGAATATTTCTTCTTGTATGGTTTACTCTTCTTAACTTTAGGCATTATTGACTATTTTAACTTGAAAAGAAAGTTTAGATTTTACGGAATTTGGCATAAAGCTAGATCAGTCAAATACTATTTTGGCATTATTCTTAAATTTTCTATATTTTAGGCAGTGACGTAGCCATAAAGTGAAAGAGGGAAGGGGGCAGCCCAAGATGTTCAGATAAATCATACAAATAATAAATTTGAAGACTCCCTAACCCGACATTAGTTTAACTTTGAGATAAGTTTTCGCGGGATTAGAAAGTAATCTAAATGGTATCTGATGAAAATTCCATGACAAGAAAACTTGATTGTTTATAGTATCGATAAATAGAATAAAGTGGTAAGAAATGTTGGGACGGAGTCAGGAGTCTCAGAGCCAAAATTCCCCTCTCGATACGCCACTGATTTTAGGAATTTTTAGGGTGACTTTCGGTATTGTCTGGTTTAAAACTACAAAAGTTAATTTAGAGATATGCTTTAGTACACTATGTGCATAGATACATTAATTATCACAAATGGCCCTACTTAGATATTTTAGATTATTCTTAATGAATTAATTAGTGCCAATAACTATGCTTGAGAAATCACATTAAAATCCAATAATTGGCCCCCAGTAACAATTATTGGATCAAAGATGATTTCTTTACCTAGTTATTAGCAGCCCCGTAAATTAAACAAATTCAACATTTCGTGGTTAGAAAACATGTTAGAACTACTCTGAAAATACCGTTTTATTAAGGGAAACTTTTACACTTATATAGAAAAACAAAATAAGCCAAAGAAAAGCTAATAATTAAAGGTGCCTACCTTAAAAAATTCGCTAAAAATCGACGTAAAACTAACACTGCATTTAAGTCACCTGCCTAAGGGTACGTCCATAGTGCACCGCTTCTCGCTTCTCGTTTCATCGCCGCAGACTAGCAATAAAAAAATATAAAAAAGTAATGGTAGCGCGTGGCCATAGTGCACCTGTAACCTGTTTCAACCTGCTTAATCAGCTTTTACCGGAATGAATTTTTATTTCTTTTTCTCGCTTCTCGCATACCGCTTAACCCGCTCGGTGTTTGATATCATTTGATGTGCAATACGCAGGATTGTTCTAGTTTGTTGCTCTGTCATTTAAGCAAATATTAAATATTTATAAACATTGATTACAAAGCTAAGATCCGTAGGATGGAAATTGATAAAGATATTTTAATTTCGGAAGTACTTTTAAAATGATATGGGACAAACGATTGAAGTATGGTCACAGATAACCCAAAACAGCTGATGCGTAAGCGGCAATTTAAATGCGTGCAACAAACTTCGCAGCGAATGACTCATGGTCGTAGATGGCTTGAACAGGTTTTGGCTATCTACAGTTTAGTGCGGGCCCGTATGGAAAAAGCGTTCTAAGTCGCAACAAAACTACAAGCGGAATAGTACAGAGTCATATTCAATCCTATTTTTTAAATTAAATTATAAAATTAGTTTAAATGTGCTAGTGACATGCCTGGTTATACGTGCCTGTATTCCGTTGTTCAAACAGAAGCACTGGCGATAAATCTTTTTTCAGGTGCCCTAAACACCGAGAAAGGTTTGTCTTGTGATTTTTACATGTCAAAGCAAGTTATTTATATATTTTTCTGCCCTGAAAATAGACAAAAACACACTAACAACTGCTCTTGAAAACTGGACATTTCAAACATCGTGTGAAAAGTATACTTTGCACGCGGCGTGTGCAAAGTATACTTTTCACACGCTTATTTGAGTATTTACATTGCTGATCAATTGCGTGGCACCAAGGTAAAATATAGGTTAAACTTAAATTCAATTATCTCTAGAAATATTTGACCGATCTTATCGCGGTTAACAGATTCTTAATAAGAAAATGTTTGAAAACGATATTCCTACTCCCATCTACCTCAACATCAACATGTGTCTATAATACAGGGAGTTTTAAATTTACCACATATTATTTATAAACTTTTAAGCGTTGCCAAATTTACAGACGTTAGTTTTTTTACAGTTTTTTGCTAATATTAGTTTTGATGGGCTCTTATACCGAGACCTTTTTGACAATATTGATCTGCAGATAACAAATCAAAAAATACGAGGGTTTATTTAAAAATTGCATTTATTGCGAATTTACTTGCTTAAAAGTACGAAACTTTCTGCATTGTACTATAATTTTTGGTATTCCTTATTTTTATATGATGAATTTTATGATAATTAACGCATTGCCATATACAGGGTTGAACAACATTTCTTATATTTAGGAAAATTTACAATAACAATTAACAAATATAATAAAACAATAGTAGAATTCAATAAATTTAGTATTTTGTTGGCCCTCCTCGATTGCGTATTACATCTCTGCACCGATTTGGCATACTTAATATTAAATTGTTTATAAACTGTTGATCTAGCAGATTCCACTCTTCCAAAATAGCTTCCCTTAGCTGTTCAAAATTTTCGAATCCCCTATCTCTTGATCTCAGTGCCAGTTTTAACCTTGACCAAGCGTGTTCTATAGGGTTGCAATCAGGGGAATTCGGCGGCCATATCATTCGATTTACTCCATTTGTGCGAAGAACTTCGTTGGCGATTTGAGTCCTGTGTGGCCTGGCATTGTCGTCAACTAAGAGAAAGCCCTCTCCGAAGTTTTGTGCAAATGGAATAACGATAGGGATAAGACAGTCAGTGGTATAAGAATTACCGTTAATTGTATTATTGGTTATAAAAAGTTCAGTTTTCCCATTAAAAATAATGCATCCGAAAACAGTAAGACCCCACCGCCAAAAGCTACCCGAGGATCCATATTTTCCTCTATATATCTTTCATTTCGTCCTCTCCAAACAAAAATGCGTCCATCGGAACTGTATAAATTTACCCTCGTCTCATCTACGAACATGCAGTTTCGCCATTCTGCATTCCACTCCCGGTGTTCGTGAGCCCATTGGCGCCTAGCAGCTCGATGATGAGGTCTCATTAACGGACATGTGGCTCTACGTCTTGCTCTAGAACCAAATACAATTTTTTAGCACTTCATAATTAAAAGATAAAAACTACATATACAAACCTTAAGCCAGATTCGTGTAACCTTCTTCTTACTGTTATATTTGACACATTAACTTGAGTCACAGCACGCAGACTTGTGTTAACTCTTCTGGAACTGTATGTCCTATTTCTACGGGCTAAGATCGTTACATATCGAGCTTGACGATTACTTAATATCCTGGGCCTGCCGCCGCTATGCCTGTAATTAGCGCTTCCATGCTGCCTTAATCTTCTCATTGCTTTCGTAATGGTGCTGCGATGAACATTGTACAGACTAGCTACATCTTCGTGACTCATGCCATCCAATACTAAACGCACCACGTTTTGAATTTCGTTCGAACCTAACTTTGGAGCTGGCATTTTCTATTTTTAAACAATATTGAATCCAGCAAAAATTACCATTTGTGATAAATTAAGCATTATTATATGTCATGAGCGTTACCATGGAAACATTTATTTCAGAGCTCACTTTACACCTTTTCTAAATCTGAGTCTGGAAGTTAAATGTTATCCGTTATGTCGCATTTTGAGGATTTTTGCCAAAAATAACAAATGCTGTTCAACCCTATATATTACAATGCGCTAATTATCATAAAATTCATCATATAAAAATAAGAAACTTTAAATATTATGGTACAATGCTCAAAAGTTTCGTACTTTTAAACAAGTAAATCCGCAATAAATGCAATTTTTAAACGAACCCTCGTATTTTTTGATCTGTCATCCGCAGAGCAATATTGTCGAAAAGGTCCCGGTATAAAACCCCAGCAAAACTAATTTTAGTAAAGAATTGTAAAAAAATTAACGGCCGTAAATTTGGCAACGTTTAAAAATTTATAAACAATATGTGGTAAATTAAAAACTCACTGTATTATAGACATATGATGATGTTAAGGTAGATGGGTATAGGTATTTCATTTTCAAACATTTTCTTTTTAAGAATCTGAAAACCGCGATAAGATCGGTCAAATATTTCTAGAGATAATTGAATTTAAGTTTAACCTATATTTTACCTTGGTGCCACGCAATTGATCAGCAGTGTAGATTAAAGGGCTTCGTCTCCGTTTTAGAGCTTCGCCCTCAGAGGTTCCATTCCCAGATCTCTAAAAAAGGAGGGTCCAATTTTAAGGCTTCACCCCCCCCCCCCAAGAGCCCCTTTTTGCAGAACTGTAGAAAAAGGGACCCTCATACCAGGGGCCCCCTTTTAAGGCTTGAGGCTCAATTTTAGGGCTTCGCCCCCGGAGGCTCCATTCCTAAATCTGTAAAAAATGGCTCCCGTACTATAGGCCCCATTCTAGGGTTTCGCCCCCTAGGGCCTCATTTTAGGGCTTCGCCCCGGGGGGGGGGGGGCTTTTCTAAATGTGTCAAATATGAGGCTCCCACACCGGGAGCCCAATTCAAAACCTTCGCCCCCCGAGGGCCCCATTTAAAATATGTGGAAAATGGGCCCCGTACCAGGGGCCCCATTTCAGGGCTATGGGCCTCAAGGAGCCCCAATTTAGGGCTTCACCCCCGTATGCTCTCTTTTCCGAATATGTAAAAAATGGGTCCCCCGAGGGAAGGTAAAACCATAAGAGGAGACCGCCGCGTCGGTGAATGGCGCCTTTTTCTAAAGTTATGAAAATAACTCCAAAAATTAAGGACGAAACCCTAGAATGAGGGACGAAACCCTAAAAGGGCGCCCCGGGTAGGGCGTTGTCCCAGCCCTGGCATCTCAATACCTACACATCAACTAGTTACACAAATTGCTGTAGAAGTGTTTATATGGTCTTTGTAAACTATAAATTTTAAGACAAGATGCTTGATATATTATATTATAATAAATATTATAATATATAATATCAATATTATTTGCAGTCATAGGAAAAGTATAGTATGGAACGCGTGTGAAAATCACTTTTCACACGAATGTGAAGTTTGATGGCACGAGCCGTAGGCGAGTGACATAATCAACACTTGTTGCACAATATACTATTCTACCACACTGCCAGTGGGGCACCTTGTATGTAGCAGTCGTAGAAAAATAGTGTGCTACACGTGCTGAAAAGACTTTTCATACTCATGAGACTTTATCTGTCTCATTGGTGTGAAAAGTCTTATTTTCAGCACTTGTTGCACAATATACCATAATGATACTCACATATACATAAATAAAATTGGTTATTGGTGCGGCCAGTCTTTTATTAATTGCCAGCCGCAGGTTTAAAACTACTTTGTGCGGGCAATTCAACTCCGCTGATAGACGCGTCATAAAACGAGATTCGATATTTCATGCGCTTTCGGATCTGTAGTTGGGTTATCTGGGGTATGGTATTCACCAACTTCTGAGCGAGACCTATTAATTTCATGAACGTGAGTTGTTCTTTCTTGTTTTAATTTATTAGAAACATTATCGCTGGCTAATAAAATTCATAACAGCTCCTCACTAGATAGCTCCAAGATGCCAACTGAGACGAAACGACTGAAGCGAGACACTCACGTACGCGGTGCTATATGACCATCACCTGCTACAATCGCGCAGGTTGACCAAGCGGGTAGAGTAAAAGCCGGCTAGCGAGAAGCGGTGCACTATGTTCGTACCCTTACACACTTAACGCGTAAGGCCGTTCTACATTCGGCAATTTTTCTTAAATTTTTATTTTTATTGCACGAATGCGCAAATGAACAATTTTTGACAACTTGCTGCAATTTTATTACACTTGCAGAGAATAGAACCAGGCCTAATTTACTTCCGCGTTGCATCGCAATTTTGGTAATTTTTTAGTTATTTTTGTTATTGCCCACCTTAATAAAACGTGGCATATATAGTGTCTTTAATATTTATAAAACTATTAACCTATTATACTTACCCAAAGTGAATAATGCCTTATGGTATTGATTTTCAAAGTGTGAAGGTTTAAAAATAAAAGATAATTATTTATATCGTTTGTTATAATCTTCATAAAACAATGTGTGTTTATATTTTCAAGTTGGCAGTTTTGATTGCAATGCAAGGAAAATTGCCGAATGTAAAGCTGAAGTAGCAATTTATTGCGCCAAAAACTTGCAGTAATAAAAGTTACAGCAAGAAAACTTGCCGAATGTAAAACCGCCTTTACACAGGTGTCGCCAAAATGGTTCGCGGTAACAGGAGATGTTGCCAGATTGCCTGCTTTATATTAAAATTGTGATACATTCTGATTTTCTTCTACCAAATTACATTTTAAATAAATAGTGCTAATAACTAGGTGGGGTGCCTACGATTGGGTGTTTTACCCTACAATAGATTATGAATTAAAGTTGAAGTAATAGTAGAGTTCCAGTTTGTATATGACTTTTTATTTTCAATGAGTATATGAGTATATTAAATTATGTGTTTATCTAAATAATAGGTATAAATATTAATTTCCAAAAAATATTAAATTTACTCAACAACATCGCCATTTTTTGTCCACATTCTTTCCGCTGTTCCAGCTATACTTGCCACACTTTAGTAACGTGGGTACACCAATAATTACCCTTTAAATATGTTACCACATATCAACGACGTATTTTTATATTCTATCTTAGTTTAATAAATGAACTTCACTATCAGGTCATCTCTCTCTTAGGACTGACAGATATTTATGCGATAAATTTGAAAATCGCGACGCGGTAAAATTGAAAATTGCGACATAAAAACAATGACAATATACTTTTTTGTACAGAAAGTTCCTAATTATGATTGAACGTTGTAAAATGAGAATTATTGTTGTGATATATGACCAAATAAGTGTTAAATGGTAATTTTATATCAAATATAATTACTAAAATATAAATTATATGTAGAGTTTCCAAGGTAGGTATTTATAGGTACGTATTTTTCGTAACATTAACATATGAAACCAGTGGGGTAGCCAAAAATTTGTTTTGGGGGGTGGGGGCAATAAGTACACCGTAAAGATGAGTGTTATTTTTTTTCCACAAATTCCAAAATTAAAATGAAAAATATATCCGTAATTTGTTTTTTTTAATTTTTTAGTCTTAGAATTTTGTTTTCAAGATGGGAAGGAAGGCGGGGCTAGCAGCCCCAGCTACCATTTGGGAAATTAATATAAATCTGAGCACAAATTAAGATTTTATTAAATAGGTAGGTAGATACCTACAGTCTATGTAATCATGCAAGGGAAAAAGGCAATTGTGATAGGGATCTGAGAGATTTATAATATGAGACCCTTATTAATAAACCTAAACCTAATAATAATCAACAATTTATAATGAACCGAACAGAAAAATTATTCATTTTGAAACAAAATGTATTTAGTAAATTTATGTCTAACTCTGGAAGACTTCCTACTTTTTATTTTACATTCATATGTTAGTCTTATTTTAAAATAAATATCAATAAATAACTTTAATAATTGAATTTTATGGTTATCTAAAATATCCTGATTCTGGAGATGTTTTAAAATTACTGGACTTGAAAAAGTATTTGAAGCATTTTCGAGTACTTTCAGTTTAAGATGTTCCACTACTTTTCTTTTGTGTATTCGCTCTTTAAAGTTACGGAGTATTCTTTCTGCTTGTAGACACACAAAGCTTACATCATTGTGAGGAACAATTAGTTTTCCTCTATTTTTTTTTTATTTAACAGACCTAAAGATTCTTCATTATGACTAACTGTTAGTAAATAGGTTTTGCATGTGGTGCAGTTAATTTTTGGCAACACTTTCTTCATAATATATCCGCTTATGTAAGGACCACATTTGCCACAAATACACTGAGAGATATAAGAGTTTCTATATATTCTTCATCAAGGTTGTCTGATATTTCAGAATAATATGCAATATCACACGTTTTGCTACCATGACCACTACCCACAAAAAGAATAGTAGTGGCATCCAAAGCTGTACAGTTGGCATTTGGGGAGATAGTGATTTGGTGATGCACAAGTAATTAAATTGCCTTGCTGTAGGGTTATTGTTAAAGCCACCCCGACTTCTTATGGCACAAAAAAAAGTTTCTAGATGGTCTTGACTTAGCTTAAAAGATAATAAATAATTCATTTTTCCTGTGGAGATTAAAACATCGTACAAGCTTAATAAATTAGTAAGACAAGTAATTAGACCTAAAAATTCTGTTTTTCTATTAGAGTTTATTATTAACTTTCCAGAATTATCAACAAGTTTCTTTAAATAACAAATCAAAAATTCAATTTTTGTTTTTAATATCTCATAGTTTTTAACAGACAAAGGCTCTTTGTATTTATATGTAGCAAAAACATTCATTGCATTAAGAATATCAAAAGCATCATTTACATTTTTACAAAAATCTGCAGTTCCTTCTCTGTATCGAAAACTGCTGGATAGTGGACTGTATCAATTCATAATGCACTAGTTCTATTTTAATGTGATATATTTTTACTATTTTTAAAAAAAACAAGCCGGGTGCCTGTACGACATGACAATACTTATTTTTCAGGAAATGACACTTACTGGTTGTTGCGCATTGCCGTGGAGACAATAATAGACATAATTATCTCCTTTAACTGGCTATTCTACAAGGATGTAAACCTTTTATATGTTTCATTCTATAATGTTAGTGGCTCTAACATGCCGGCCACCTTGAAATATACATATTTCAAACAGGAACTAAATACTTAAAACACTAAAATTAAGAATAATTATTACATATCAGTAAAAACATACTTTTTTTTTAAACACATTCTTTTTAAAAACTAAAACTTAACTTTAATGCTAAAAATTAATGTCTTAATGGTTCTAAGACTGTCCTTTTCATCAAATCTTGAAGTAAATAATTTATGTTCATTAATTTGTCTTTAATTGAGTTTATTTAAACCTTCACAGTCGCGTCGCTTCATTGGGTAACAGACAAATTTTACTTATTGCACGTTTAGATATGCTGCCATCACTAAACCGCACATTTATAACTCTTGTAACACCATCAGTCCCAGGAAACAGTTCAGCAACTCTTGCAAGTTTCCACTGACGAAGTGGCAGATGATCCTCCTTAATGACTACCAGATCTCCAACCTTCAAGTTATTCGGTCCATGTCGGTTCCATTTTTGGCGGTGTTGTAATTCTGACAAGTACTCCTTATACCACCGCTTCCAGAAGTGCCGTGTCATTTGTTGCAGACGTTGAAATCTAGATAGACGATTTTCCTTGACTTCAGTTACGTCAGCGTCCGGAAGAGAAATCAAAGGCCTTCCAATTAGGAAATGACCCGGCGTTAGTGGAGACATATCCTCAGGACTAGCGGACAACGGGCTTAAGGGTCTGGAGTTTAAGATAGCTTCGATTTGTTGTAGTATAGTCGTAAAGTCTTCATAGTCTAGGTATGCGTTCCCGACTACGCGTTTCAAATGAAACTTGAAACTTTTGACCCCGGCTTCCCAAATTCCACCAAAGTTTGGTGCCCGAGGAGGGATAAAACGCCAATTAACTCCTTCGTCGACCATGCTATGCTTAATTATATCCGAGTTTAATTTTAAAAACCTTTTTAACTCTGAATTTGCCCCAATGAAATTGGTCCCATTATCAGAGAAAATATTCACTGGTTTACCCCTTCTAGCCACAAACCGCCTTAATGTAGCTAACAATGCATCACTGGACAAGCTAGTTACCAATTCTAAATGAATTGCTTTTGTTGCCATACATACAAAGACACAAACATAAGCCTTAATTAATTTATAACCTCGGGTTTTTCTATCCTTTATAAGAAAATAGCCTGCATAGTCACAACCTGTATTCGAAAATGGAGCACATTGCGTAACTCTCTCAGGGGGTAAATTTCCCATAATATACTCACAAGTTTTAGGTTTTGTTTTAAAACAAATAATACAATTATGAACAATTTTTCGAGCCAAATTTCTTCCGGAAATCGGCCAATACTGCTCACGCATCGAGTAAAGCAGCTGTTGAGGTCCACAGTGCATCAGCTTTAAATGTTCATTAAGCATTAACATTTCTGTTAATCTATGTTTATTATGTAAGATGATAGGATGTTTTTTGGCAAATGAAATATCAGCCTTTTGTATTCTGCCGCCTACTCTTATTATATCGTTTTCCAAAAATGGATTTAAGGATTTTATACTACTTAAATGGCTTACCGTGCTCTTATTTCTTAGATCATATAACTCCGATTTAAAACATTGTAATTGAGCAACCTTAATAATATCATTAAGAGCGTCATTTAATTCTTGACAATTTAACTCACCAAAAATTCGATCTGATTTTTTATGTCTAGTGTTATATAAAAATCTTCTGCATAAAGCAACGACTCTCTGTAGTGTAAATATACTGGAAAACTTGGAAAATATGGCCCAATTATTATCAGCAATCGCTATATTAGACTGAACCTTTTGTTCCGGTATGTCAAGTTTTAAATTTACTTTAGATTCAGGCCAAAGTGACTCATCTAGGCTTAACCATATAGGCCCCTTAAACCAAAAACTATTATCAATTAGACTTTGTGCTGTTGTACCGCGAGATATTAAGTCAGCTGGATTATCTTGTGAGTTTACGTGAAACCAATAATCTGGATTGGTTTTTTCTTGAATGTAACCTACCCTATTACACACAAATTTTTTCCACCGTTCTGGGTTACCCTTAATCCAGCACAAGGTGATAGTGGAATCACTCCAATAATAATATTTATGAAAATTAATTTTCAAAGAATTCTTAACCTTTTCCGCCAACTTAGTACCCAACACAGCACTTGATAGTTCAAGTCTAGGAAGTGCTACAGGACGAACTGGAGCAACTTTACTCTTAGCTGTTATTAATTTGCATGAAAATTCATTATTATTAAATTTACATCTTATGTAAACACAAGTGCCATAGGAAGTTTCAGATGAATCACAGAACATATGCAATTCAATAAAAATAGGATCTTTACAAAACACATGCCTTGGAATTTTTATTTCATTTACATGCACCAAATCCCTACAAAACAGAATCCAATTCTCGCGAAGATCACCTCGAATTTCCTCCTCCCAAGAAAGTTTATTCTTCCATAGTACCTGCAATATTATTTTAGCTCGTATGACAACTGGCCCTAATAAACCTAAAATGTCAAAAATCTGACCTATCATTGACAAGATCGATCTTTTAGTTATAGAATAATTTTCAGAAAAATTCTGTACTTTATATTCTATTGTGTCACTATTTGCATTCCAATAAACTCCTAACGTTTTATTGCTTTCATTTTCACTTAGATTTATAATGCTTACATCTAATGAAGAATTGATGTCAAATTCATTAAATAATTCGGGTACATTTGAAAGATATTTTCTTAACTCGAAACCTGCACTGGTAAGGATTTTGCTTACATCTTTTTGTAATTGCAATAATTCAGCCTTATTATCTGACCCAGCCAGAAGGTCGTCCATATAAAAACAACTTTTTATTACTTCACTAGCTAGGGGATAATCCGTTTCATTATCTAAAGCAAGTTGCAACAAACAACGAGTTGCAAGAAAAGGCGACGACGCCAACCCATAAGTAACTACATTTAATTGATAACATTTTAAATTATCCGATGGATTGCTTCGCCAAAATATTCTTTGATAACATCTATCGGCCTCCTCAATAATGACCTGCCTATACATTTTTGAGATGTCGGCATTTAAAACATAACAATGTCTCCTAAAATTTAACAAAATTGTCATCAAATCATTTTGAATGGTTGGGCCCGAATACTGAATATCGTTCAACGATAACCCTGTATCAGTGGAAGCCGAACCATTGAAAACAACACGAACTCGAGTTGTAAGGCTAGACGCCTTGATAACAGCGTGATGACTGATGTAATAAGCATCACTAGAGTCCGATAATTCTTGAACATTACTTGTCAACAACGACATATGCCCTAGCCTTTCATACTCATTCATAAATTTCTCGTATTCGCTTTTCAATTCGAGATTTTTCGAAATGCGCCGTTCTAAATATTCAAAACACTTTAGCGCGTTTTGCTTAGATTTGCCTAATTTATTTTTATTTTCTTTAAACGGAATTTTAACAATGAAACGCCCATTTAAATCCCTTTTAAAGTTATTTCTAAAGTGTTTTTCACACACGTCATTAGACTTTACAATATTCTCAACTTCTTCTATCTCCCAAAAACGCGAAAGATTTATATTAATTTTATCTTCTACCGATAAACAAGCTAAAATCTTATTATCTCCAATCATTCCATAATTTATTTCCCCCGCTAAAACGCAACCTAATTTGGTAGCCTGTAAACATAAATGCTTATTTAACCTTATTAATTTGTTCCGTTAATAATATCTCATAAAATAATCCAACCCCACATAATATATCTACATCTTTTTTAATATTAAAATCCGGGTCTGCCAATTTTATTTCAGCGGGAATATTCAAAAAGTCAAGATTAAAACTACAAACAGGAATAGGTTGTGTTATTTGAGGCAAAATAAAACACGTAATATTTTTAGAAAAGTCTCCATTATGGCCATTTATTTTAAAATTTGTCTTATAATTTGTGGAAGTAGATTCGCTATTTCCAATACCTAATATTGAAATATTAATCCTTTGCATATTTAAATTAGCCTTTCTGCAAAAACTCTCAGTAATAAAATTCGATTGAGACCCAGGATCTAATAAAATTCTGGCTTTAAAACCTTGATTTTCTTTATTAAATATAAACACTTCGGCGGTAGACAATAAGGCATATCTATTTGCTTATCCAAAGAGAGATAATTGCGATGCAACAACAACGATAGCGCTATTCTTATCTGGATCTTTACGGTCAATACGATTACCAATACCTGCTTCTCGCTCTTGCACAGTCGGCGATGTCGCACTCGCAGAAACGTAGCTGACAATTGGATCAATGTTGTCAATTTTCTCTGGGCCACGCCTTTCGTGATTTTGTTCAGACCTATTATGATACACACCGTCCGCAGTCGAATGCTCATCCACGTGTAACATGGAATTAATATATCTAGAACATTTTCTACAAGGTTCTTTTGAACATTTTTGAACTGAGTGATTTGGATTAAGACAATTTAGACACAATTGTAGTCTTTTAACCTCGTCATTTCTTTTATTAAGATCTAATATCAAAAATGAATTACATTTAAAAATTGAATGCTGGTTTTTACAATAAAAGCAAGAAAATTTATTATTAAATTTATTTACCGAAACATACGAATTAAAATTGGTTTTACCTTTAATATTTTGCTTAAAGAATTTATTATTATCGCTCTTAACAACTTCCATTTTTTCAAGAAGTTCACATTTTTCTTTTAAAAATACTGTAACATCATGGTAGGAAGCTCACCTTGATGCTTATACGTTTCCCAATCGCGTCTTGTGCGACTATCAAATTTACTCGTAAGTAAGTAAACTAACAAAACTGACCACTGATCTGTGACTTGACCCAACGCTTCTAAACTACATGGATTTTTATTAAAAGTGTCAAATAAATACCTTAAATCAGTATAGGATTCCTTTACTATACTAGGAGCATCAAATAATGATTTAACATAATTAAAAATTATAATCTTTGTATTTTCGTATCTTTGTTTTAGCAACGAAAACGCAATCTCATAATTTTGATCAGTAACCTTAATCGATTCAATCATTTGCACAGCTTCGCCTTCAAGATGTGCTCGCAAATAATAAAATTTCTGTAGATTGTCCAATGATTCATTTTTATCTATCATTGAAATAAATGCATCTCTAAACTCTAACCATCTGTCATAAGTGCCTGAAAACTTTGGCAACTTCATTTCAGGAAGCTTAACTGAAAATGTAAACCCATGAACATTCTCTGATCTTCGAGAAGAGGCGCTTTTAGCAGAAGTACTGCCTCTATCAATACCATTATTTTTATTGGTATCATTAAAGTTAGAAATAATAAGTGTGGCATTTGAAATAGTATTAAAATATTCGATCTCAAAATTTGTCAACTCCTCACTCTCTTTTTCAATCTCAGAGGAAGAAATAATTAACTCAATATCATTTTGACATTGTACAAACTCATCATAAATTGGTTGAATTTTATCCAATCTGATACCCACTTGAATAACCTTAGCGTCAATATCCTCAACCTCAGGGCCAATAGTTTCAAGAAAAGTTTAAAACCTAGTTAAACTGGCTTTAAATTGGCCTCTTTTAACTCTAAGCTTACTCAACTCTTCTGCCATTATGTAAAGCAATATTTAAAATAAAATATATAATAACATAAAGTATTATGAATCGTCAGATTGTCAAGTATTTGTCAAGTAAAAGCTATCTTACTCTTTCCTGGGTGAACCAAACTCACAGCATTTCATCCGCTGTCTTCAACGTCGAGGCTTGACGTCTTGATAAAAATGACTGGTCCCAATTGAATTAATGTCGCCAATAATTCTCAACAAATATATCACATTCGGGTCGATTGGACCAAAAATATGTATCGAAAACTGCTGGATAAGTGGACTGTATCAGTTCATAATGCACTAGTTCTATTTTAATGTGATATATTTTTACTATTTTTTAAAAAAACAAGCAGCGTGCCTGTACGACATGACAATACTTAGTTTTCAGGAAATGACACTTACTGGTTGTTGCGCATTGCCGTGGAGACAATAATAGACATAATTATCTCCTTTAACTGGCTATTATACAAGGATGTAAACCTTTTATATGTTTCATTCTATAATGTTAGTGGCTCTAACATTCTCCATCCTGAAAATTACAAAATCTAATAGCATGAGACACACTAAGGCTTAGTGTTTGAGCTGCTAATCGAACATTCATCTTTTCATTTTGAAAATTTATATGTCGTTCTGTCAACTTATTTGCTGCATGAAGCCCTTCAGATGTTTGTTTGTTGCTTAGCTCTTTGATAATGATCCATTTAATACACCTTTCTTCATTATCAAAAAGACAATGCTGGTCTCCCAAAGTGTGTCTGCATAATTTCAACATCTGACAAGCGTCCCAAGAGGTATATTATAGACTTTGTCTTTTGTTATGGGGTGTAAAAACCAGGGTTTAAAGTCTTCTATTTCATATTTAGCTCCTAATTTTGTGCACATGGAAATATTTGTTGAAGCACCGTCGAAAGTTATACTATGGCATTCCACACCTGCTTCAAACAGTAATTCTAAACATCTTTTCGTTAATTCTGCTCTCTCAGGAGCTCCTAAGCATTTAATTAAAAAGTATCCAAATCGTATCTTCCAACTATTATTCATGGCTGTTGCCATAAAGACTAAAGCACTTGTTACCATCGCAGAAGATTTCATTGAGGTTCCACAATCTACAAAACCTTTATATTTTGTTTCAGTCCATTCTACAAACTGCCGAATATGTACCTCATCTTGTACTAGATTGATCATGATATTATTTTCCTTTGCTTTACTTTTTATGGCATCAAAAGCTTCTTTTGTGAAGCCTGGTTCTCCGTCTAAAACTTAATACCATCGTTGGATTGTAGAGGGGTGTGGTAAAAGATTATTATGAACCGAACAGAAAAATTATTCATTTTGATACAAAATGTATTTAGTAAATTCATGTCTAACTCTGGAAGACTTCCTACTTTTTATTTTACATTCATATGTTAGTCTTATTTTAAAATACATATCAATAAATAACTTTAATAATTGAATTTTATGGTTATCTAAAATATCCTGATTCTGGAGATGTTTTAAAATTACTGGACTTGAAAAAGTATTTGAAGCATTTTCGAGTACTTTCAGTTATAGATGTTCCACTACTTTTTTTTGTGTATTTGCTCTTTAAAGTTACGGAGTATTTTTTCTGCTTGCAGAGACACAAAGCTTACATCATTGTGAGGAACAATTAGTTTTCCTCTATTTTTTTTTATTTAACAGACCTAAAGATTCTTCATTATGACTAACTATTAGTAAATAGGTTTTGCATGTGGTGCAGTTAATTTTTGGCAAGCCCTTCTTCATAACATATCCGCTTATGTAAGTAACCACATTTTCCACAAATGGACTGAGCGACATAAGAGTTTCTATATATTCTTCATCAAGGTTGTCTGATATTTCAGAATAATATGCAATATCACAAGTTTTGCTACCCACAAAAAGAATAGTAGTGGCATCTAAAGCTGTACAGTTGGCATTTGGGGAGATAGTAATTTGGTGATGCATAAGTAAATTGCCTTGCTGTAGGGTTATTGTTAAAGCCACCCCGACTTCTTATGGCACTAAAAAAGTTTCTAGATGGTCTTGACTTAGCTTAAAAGATAATAAATAATTCATTTTCCCTGTGGAGATTAAAACATCGTACAAGTTTAATAAATTAGTAAGACAAGTAATTAGACCTAAAAATCCTGTTTTTCTAATAGAGTGTATTATTAACTTTCCAGAATTATCAACAAGGTTCTTTAAATAACAAATTAAAAATTCAATTTTTGTTTCGAATATCTCATAGTTTTCAACAGACAAAGACTCTTTGTATTTATATGTAGCAAAAAACATTCATTGAATTAAGAATATCAAAAGCATCATTTACATTTTTACAAGAATCTGCAGCTCCTTCTCCATCCTGAAAATTACAAAATCTAATAGCATCAGACACACTGAGGCTTAATGTTTGAGCTGCTAATCGAACATTCATCTTTTCATTTTGAAAGTTTATATGTCGATCTGTCAACTTAGTTGCTGCAAGAAGCCCTTCAGATGTTTGTTTGTTGCTTAGCTCTTTGATAATGCTCGATTTAATACACCTTCATTATCAAAAAGACAATGCTGGTCTCCCAAAGTGTTTCTGCATAATTTCAACATGTGACAAGCGTCCCAAGAGGTATAGACTTTGCCTTTTGTTATGGGGTGTAAAAACCAGGGCTTCAAGTCTTCTATGTCATATTTAGCTCATAATTTTGTGCACATGGAAATATTTGTTGAAGCGCCGTCGAAAGTTATAGTATGGCATTCCATACCTGCTTCAAAAATTAATTCTAAACATCTTTTCGTTAATTCTGCTCTCTCAGGGGCTTCTAAGCTTTTAATTAAAAAGTATACAAGTGGTATCTTCTAACTATTATTCATGGCTCTTGCCATAAAGACTAAAGCACTTGTTGCCATCACAGAAGATTTCATTGAGGTTCCACAATCTACAAAACCTTCATATTTTGTTTCAGTGCATTCTACAAACTGCCGAATATGTACCTCATCTTGTACTAGATAGACAATGATATTATTTTCCTTTGCTTTAGTTTTTATGGCATCAAAAGCTTCTTTTGTGAAGCCTGGTTCTCCGTCTAAAACTGAATACCATCGTTGGATTGTAGAGGGGTGAGGTAAAAGATTATTGAATGTCTTTCTTACATATGAATTAGGCGAGTAAAAATGGAAGGTTAGAGCGAAATCTCGGAGAATATTTAGTATTTTTAAACTTCAGTTGTCTGCATATCATGTCTTTCACTTGGTCAGGTGTACCTTCCAGCAAAAAAAATCAGATGTAGAATCCGTTTTCACAGCAAAAAAATATGTTCCTAAATCAAGTACTAAATTGTATCATAATGCAAAATTAACAGTTGCTTTCTTGAAACCTTAATAATGAATATAAAACAGTTAAACCCACCAAAGAGGGGACCTATGAAATAAAGACGCCCTTAGAATTAGAAGATCAATCGACTTACCTGTAAGGAAGATCGATCGGAATTATCCGAGCATCTCCGCCATCCCTCATTACACTTTGTAGTATACAACTTTTTCCCAATCGGTACAATTTTTAAAGATGTTATCTAAAAACATGGTGATTCAGCCGACCCTGGCTAGCCGCTCGAGCTCATGCATCGCCTTGATGCGTCATTACAATTTTGGTTCGTGAGATTTTTGATTACATTGCATTTGGGGTGATAGGGAGAAGGTA